>CAIGRF010184102.1:0-23060 GCA_903798235.1 Fraxinus ornus
AAAAAAGTCCAACAATTCATCTTTTCCATCTCTCCTTCTTCCCTATCTTCACGGCGCCGATTCTATAACTTCAGTTTTCACCTTGCCACTGCTCCAGCGCGCCAGTCTTCTTCTTCCTCATCCCTGTGCACTGATCCGGCGGAACCCATCACGCGCGGCCGCCCCCCCTCGCCAGGTGCTGGGTCCGCAATCTCATTAATAAGCATTTATATGTTCTTAATTAGTTTGGTCATCTCTAACCTCTGCTCTATCTTCAGACTCCTTAAATTTTAGCAAATCAAAGAGGCCCAAGTTCACGTGTAGCTTTGGAGGAACGTTTTGCAAATTTGGAAGACTAATATATCACCCTTTAAGTATATTAGAAGTTAGAAGGTAAGTAACCAATCATTTTTATATTGTGATTTTTGGTTGTATAGTATACACATTTGTTTTGGTGTTTTTATTTACATACATATATGTACATACGTCTGTATATTTGTGTGTTTCATAAACCACTTGATTGATGTCATTGTAGTTATAGTGTTTATAGTAGGAGATGAGGAAGGCTCCAGAATCCATACAGTTCACCAAGCAGCCGTACATTGAAGATGTTGGCCCTCGAAGAATGTATGCATACCCTGTTCTTATATCTTCATAAATTGAATCCGCCGTTCATATATAGTAGTCATTGAATGAACAAAGTGCACTTAGGTGCTAAGACCTCTGGGCTTAAGAGCAAAGCATATCTCCCTTTTCATCAAAGCAAAAACATATGGCATTTTACCAATTTTCAATAAATTTAAGCAAATATAAGGCACGTCTAATGCACAAGTTGGATGAAGAAATACCCAACAGAAGCATGTCTTCCCACCTAATACGCTGCCTTATTAGCAATTCTCTGGTTCGAAAGTCCAGATCTTATGCCTTGAAATTGGCATCTCTTTAGACTTTAGTCAATGTTGGATGTCATTTAACCATTGTTATCAAACTTCCTTTACATTTTTTGATTTCATCAGACCAAATTTATGTGTCATTTTTTCAGAGAGAGCATTAAGTTTTCTATGTTCTCTGAGACTGAAATTCTAAAAGCTGCTGAAGTGCAAGTGTTCCGTGGTGTCTACTATGATCCCAGCAAAAAGCCCATCGATCATGGTTTATTAGACCCTCGCATGGTAATCCTTTTGGTTCTCTTACTTATAAATTTTTATATTGTAGCAGTATTGGATGACATTACACCCTTTTGAGATAAAATGAAACATACTTTTGCAATTCTGTAGTGTCTCACTCGGACATTTTGCTTTTCAGGGCCCTCCAAACAAGAATGGATTATGTAAAACTTGTCACGGTAACTTTCGAGAATGTCCAGGGCACAGTGGATACTTGACTCTCGCTCTACCTGTTTATAATGTTGGATATTTAAGTACTATAGTCGAGATCTTGAAGTGCATCTGCAAGGTATCCACTTATAAGTCTATTCTTTCTTTCATTTGCTTATCTTGGATGGAAGTTTGATTCTCCCTAAATTTGGAGGAGGCCTGATTCTTCTTGTGATTATCAATTCAACCTCTAATAGAAAAGATATACCTATACCTTGGTTATATTTGATGTCTTCAACAAGTTCAGGAATGAACATAACAGTCCTATTATTCCGATAGAAAGAAGAACCTATATTTAGCTTTTCGGTAAATTTCCTAAACCAGAAATTTCAACAAAATCTTTCAATTTCTTATTTTAGTGTGTTCAACTCTATGTATTCTGTTATTGATCTTGGAAAAGTCACACCTCAAAGCTAATTGTTGAAGTTTGAGAGCCCAAATCTATATAAACCCATGCCAAAATCCTATACTTTCAATGTGATGGGAACAATGACATATTCCCATGTGTACAAAAATGGCTGTGATAGATTTACTCAGATCTGTATTAACAACTACTCTAGGAGGAATATATGTATGTGGTTGTAACATATACTATCTTCATGGTTCCATAATGTTTCAGTTTATGCTCCTACCAAATATCTAGATATATCAACAAAGATCTACAGTCTAATGCGGTTACTATGCAATATTTAATCATGCTTGGGCAAGCTCTTCAATTCTGGTTTCAATTTTATAATCTGCAACATTTTTTTCCCTTTGCAATAAGCCTCATCATCAAGGACAACCTGCATTATGAAATTGTTCATATCTAACCTAAGGAAGAATTAGGAACTTTGATCATGTTAAAGATGGTAACAGACTCAAATTTTAAAGTAGAAGGGCCTTGTAACATGGTTAAAAAGTAACACAAAGGAACCTGGTTAGATATGTTATTTATATTAATTTTGTATATAGAAGCATAACTGAGTTATAGTTCTTCGGACCAAGTTGTTAAAGCTGATACGTGGTCAAACTGTCCAAACACTGATTCATAGAGCTGAAAGTTTTTATTCTGACATTCCCATATCCTAAATTCTTTCAACAGAAATGTTCCCGAGTACTTCTCGAGGAGAAAGATCGTCGAGACTTTCTGAAGAAGATGAGAAATCCAAAACTTGAGCCTTTATGGAAGAAAGAGCTGCAGAAAAGAGTAATAAAAAAGTGTAATGCGATGACAGGAAGTAAGAAGGCAGTAAGATGTTCCAGATGCGGATACATAAATGGTTAGGATCCTACATCTTTCTCTGGCTGAGTTGTGATATGATTATATATTTACAGCATGCCTGTTCATTGTATATGTATGCAGAAATAATTTACAATTCTGTCTTTAAATGAGGTATATGCATGTGAATCTGAGAATTGATATATATGGCAGTCCTAAAATAAATATGTACTGAAGAGTCTTCATAACATCTAATCTGCCTAGGCCTTGTTAGATTTGTTGGATGATGCAGATTGATAAATGCTTCCATCTGGAATGTCCACCTGTCACATGGCTGATCAAACGATCTCAAGGAGTGTTAGTAAAGTGTATACTTTATAAATAATTGTTGAAAAGCCTCAATAGTGGCAGACCACGACTTCATCAACAATAGGAAAACCCCAAAATACACTTGCCCCTATAACCTTCTCCTTCTCCTTCTCTGCCATAACTAGAAACCCCTAATAATCTAAGGGAATACTGATAGTCATCTATTTATGAAAGTCTTAGTAGAGTCTTAAAATAATGCCTTTCTTGATGCTTATGACGCTTCCAATTTTCTGAATGCAGGTGTGGTTAAAAAGGCACTTCTTGGAGTCCAGCATGATCGTGCAAAAGTTGTTGACAATTACTTGGAAAAATGCAGTTCAGCTCTTTCTCACAAAAAGGAGTTTAAAGGAAAAATGAATATGCCTTCTGTGCTCGATGCCAAAATAGTTCATTCTCTTTTTAGGAATATGTTGGACGAGGTACCATCTTTGTGATTTCCTCATTTCAGGAACATACAAAGAAATCCTTGTAGTATTAGGGCTTGACATCCTTGATCAGTTTTACAATCTTGCCTTTGCACTTTCGATCCCTCTGTTTTTCATTTTGTTCTTGTGTTTTCATAGGATTGTGAGTTGCTTTATCTTCATGATAGACCAGAGAAACTCATCGTGACAAATATTCTTGTGCCTCCAAGTGCTATCCGCCCTTCTGTTTTTGTGGATGGTGGAACACAGAGGTAATCTCCAACCTGAATATATTGTATACTGGGTTCCTTCAATTTTTGGTAAGAGATGGTGTATTTTGAGTGTTCATTACAACATGTTCTCTAGTGTATTTATAAATTGGATACCATACTATTTGAAAAACAATTGAGGCTAAGGGGAACCTTTTTGAATGAAAATGAAATTTGTGATATTATTGGTATATGTGAGAAGAAGGTGGAATTGGAGGGAGGGAGGGAGGAACTTCTATTTAGGGAAATGGATGCCATTTGGTTTATATCACGAGTCATGAGAGGCATGATATTCATAAGAGTAGCCACCAACATAATGCATGGTCACCTGTATGTTATTTGTGACCTTTGTGATGATACGTGCATTCCTTTTGAATCATGAGAGGTCTGATATACGCCGCAAAATCATACACATAGTGGATATATTTATGGATTGAGAGCCCATTTGCCATGGATTTTGAGAAGCCAAAAGGAGCTTTTGAGACCCAATAGTTGCTTTTGGACGCATTCGACAAATTTTATGGAAGTGTTTCTTCTAGTTAGAATATCTTTTTGAGGAAGTTGATCCAATGTGGCTTCCTCTAAAAGCACTTACGGAGTAGGAAGCTCTTTTAAAAATTAGTTTCCGAACAAAAATTAAGGTGGCTTCTTGAGGAAACTCTTCTATAGGATGCAAAAGCAAAAGCAAAAGTAAAAGTCATGTCAAACGAGCCCTAAATATATGAAATCTTTGATAACATGATGATGCGGTAGCGTTACAATTTGACAACGAACAATTGAGAAGAAAAAGAACAAGAAAAGAAAGGGAATCGAAGAAGAGAAGAAATGAGGACAAAGAGGAAATCAATTTATTCATATATTAAATGGTACCAATTACAATGAATGAGCCCTCAATATTCTACAATCAATAGAACAACTTATAAATTAGAACTTTATCAAAATATTAAGACTAATATAATCTAATTTAAATAAACATAATTTGGATTAAACTCTAATTTAAAATAATATGTAAATCTTATATTTATTCTATCTCTAGCTCCATCACTTGCCTTCTGCTGTCTCCTTGAGTTGAAGTTCTATAATAGAGTGGGAATGCTGCTGAGGCCTGATGATGTACAGAAGTTGAGCAACAAAAGGCTTGGAACTGAACATATGGAACAACTGACAATTTTATGCACAAGGATGATACAAAAGGCTAAGGAAGCCTCCACAGAATTAGTTCTAATGACCAATACTTTTAGAGTATCCCAATAATAAAAGTGGCCAATACGCTCTTTGTTTAACTGACTCGCCTAACAATCACATTATTCGTTAAATTATAAGGCATGACAAATATTTATCCCTACTAAATTTGCAAGTATAGCTTAAAAATCTAAATCACAAGTCATGATTGAAGAAAACATACAAAAGATCAGTAATATCAGCTCATGGACCTCACAGCTCTTGTGCAATCAGTTGCTCCAAAATTACCCTTTCAGGAGAGCGAACCAGTGGGTTTTCTTGTTTCTTGGATGAGAGATTCCCTTTTGGCTTTTAAAATATAAATGGTTGACCAGTTGGTTCATATGTGAATAATCAATTGGCTTTTTTTATTCGAATTGAAATGCATTATGAATAACACACCTTTTGCTAAAAATTCTAGTACCATGCATTCTCTAGAGTGGGACTAATACTTTGCCACATAAGTTCAACATAAATAATTGCTCAAAGGGTAGAACTATCGTGTTCACCACGTTGTAGATAGATTTCATGGCTCATGCTGCTTGTGTAAAAAGTGATATGCAGACCACTGCATTAAAATTGGATGGGAAGGATGGTATATCAAACCTTAAGCCAACTGGATATTCACCTAAATTTTCGTTGTTGATCCAGGCCAGGAGAGCAATTTAATTGATAAGTAAAGTGTCAGATTGGTGCTACTTTTTGGTTTTATGTCAATTTTTTTCTTCTCCCTTCTGTAAATAAGGAGCCAAAAAGGGAAGAGAGAAAGCTTTTGAAAAATTTCAACCCTTTCGTCTATTGTTGCAGCAATGAGAATGACACTACAGAGAGGTTAAAGCGAATCATTCAGGCAAATGCTAGTCTTCGCCAGGAAATATCAGAGTCAAACCTTCATAGCAAAAGCTTGGTAAGATAATTTTCATGCTCTGTTTTAAATTTACATTTTTGTTGACACAATCTCTTAATTAATTACTTCTTAATATTGTGCATGTCTATTTGGTTCTAACAGGTCGTGGTTTTGCCTACAATTTTCTCTTATTGTTATTATCATACCATCACGATTCTTTGATATGTCATTTATGATTTGAAAAGTCTGCTTTGTATACAAGGATGGTGGATATGCGGGTGAACTTTCTGAATTGTTTAAATTACTAAAAATTTATAGAAGTTGCAGATGGGGTAACAATAATATAACTCATCTCCAATTTGAATATTTACTTCTGTTCACAGAAAAGACATGTACACTTGGGGAGTCAATTCACATATGATGTAATACAAGGTTTTGGACATGCATCTTGAAATCAAGCTTGACAGTAGTGATAGAAATGCATGGAAGCACCCAACGAGCATGCTTGAAAGTGCAAAATTTACTCGGTCCTTTAATAACTAAGTTCTATTTATGTTGAGTTTCAAATACTTTGTTTCCAATAGATGAAAAAGGAAAAGAAGACACACTTTAGACCCAAAGCTCCCTATATTGATGAACATAGCCTGTTCATGATTCTCTGGATTCTGTTGGCAATTTTTTTTTTCTCTGATATTGGATCAGATTACTACCTGCTGCTAGTGCTATTATTGTTATTTTTGTGGTCATGCAAGTTTGTAACTCACAGGATTTTTATGATGTATGTGAGTGCTGATTTCTAAAACTATCATTTCTGTAAAGTTTCTTGTATTAGAACATTACTGGTGTGCTGATGCATCATGCACTTAGTCTTCTTGTACAGTCTCTCAGAAAATGTAGAATTGTCTTGTCCTGCTGACCAAGTGTCCTATTTAAAATGTTGGATCAGACTAGTTTGGTCGATCTTCAAATGGAGTATGCACAGTATATAAACAGTGACGTCCGTGGTATTCCGTCGCACTTGCCCGCTGCCAAGCCGTTGACTGGCTTTGTTCAGAAACTCAAAGGGAAAGCGGGGCGTTTTCGTGGGAATCTGTCGGGGAAGCGTGTAGAGTATACTGGAAGGACTGTTATATCTCCTGATCCAAACCTGAAAATTACCGAGGTCTGAATTTAAAGTGAGATTTGAATTAATTTTGGACTTGGTCATATTTTTTTATTTGAATGCTCTCCTGTGTTCAGGTTGCTATTCCAATCCTAATGGCGCGAATTTTAACTTATCCTGAGCGTGTTTCACATCATAATATAGAGAAATTGAGGCAGCGTGTACGTAATGGGCCAAATAAATACCCTGGTGCAAAGTTTATAAGGCACCCTGATGGTACCGAGATGTATGGACTACCTTCTATTATCTATTATGTACTTCTTTTGAGAGGAGTATTTGGGCTAATGGGATTTTATCTGTTGCAGATCTCTAATGTTCTCATCCAGAAAGCGTCATGCGGATGAACTTAAATATGGCTATATTGTTGATCGTCATCTGGAAGATGGAGATGCTGTTCTGTTTAATAGACAACCAAGTTTGCATCGTATGTCAATCATGTGCCATCGGGTAAATATCGTTATCAGTACAGAACATTTTCTTGAACTCTCCAAACCCCAACCATATGCATTATCTAATGTATTTGTTACTTGTAGGCAAGGATAATGCCTTGGCGAACTCTGAGATTTAATGAGTCAGTTTGCAATCCATACAACGCAGATTTTGATGGTGATGAGATGAATATGCATGTTCCCCAAACTGAAGAGGCTCGTGCAGAGGCTATTATGCTAATGGGGGTAACATACTTTTACTTTTTACAGTGTTATTCCCCACTTATGCTAATAGCTGGTCCAATTTAGTCTTACTGATATTTGACTTCGGGCACATATGGTGTATATACAATGTTTGATGGCGTTCATAAACTACTTGTTTAGATTATCATGTACATCCTCAACAACTTTTTAAACCATCAGATCAACAATTTGATTGATGTCCATAACACAATTGTCCTACCATAATCAGTTTTGGGAATTTAGATATTTACATTATGCTATGGAAGTGGACTTCTTATCCTCATTTGCAGTCACCTCGTTTTTGCATGTTATCCTCTGCTACATAATCTTTCTTTATGCAATAATAAATTTATTTGCTTAATATTAAGAATGTTTTCTCGTGGGCTGTTATTATGATGCTATGGCTTGGGATTCTTTTTATCATCATTATGGTTAATAGCTTTTCAGGTAGTTTATGGACGGATTCTTGAATTTGTTTTACATGTAGTGTGGGCAGGTGTTATCTTACCTGTTGTCAGAAGATCTTCTATGTGGTTTTTTGACGCCAAAGCTTAAAACAATACTGAATCCTGAATTTGGTCTTAGGGTTTGGGGGAGTATATGCCAACTTAAACCGCCTTCATACTATGAGTTCTCTTAATAAGAGCAATGAGTTGTTTTATGCTTGTTACACTTTGAGACTGGATAAGACATATAGCTGGAATGATTTTATAACTAGACCATCATCAATTTAGTTCTTCCATGGTGTGGAAAGAATTTTAGGGGCAAATCATCAACTCATCCTTAGCATGTTTTTAGGCTCCACTAGAGGAGGATTATGGGGGTTAGGATTCCTTAACCATAATATATATGGAACTCACTTGAATACATGGGAGGGGGGCAGAAGCATGACTTCCAAAAAAGTAGTAAATGTATATAAAACAGTAAATGAGGAGGTACCACCTCCCTTACAAGGGTAAAGAAGCAAAAGTAATAACACTAGAGATACCATATCAGTCAATCTGTATCAGTAATCTTCGAGGAAGGTCTAGGGATCCGTACTCCTGGTACTGGTGGTGTTCTCAACCTACAGTGGCAAGTAAGTCAGTTACTTGATACCCTCAGGGTAAAAATTTGTCTTGATCCATGGTGTGGAAAGACAAGAAATAGAAATTGCTGTATTAAATTGTTGGAAAAAGTAGTTCTAATACATTCACTGGATCGAGAGCTAACAATTACAATTGTTTTGTACTCTTATGACTGCAGAAATATTATTATTAAACATATGAAATGTCATCAAGTCTTTACATATCACCTAATATATTTCTGAAACTGGGCGTTTTTTACTCATAAATGTAGTTGTTATCACCTGTGGCCACGGAGACTGAACTGTCTTTGGCAGGAATTTGGGCAACAGTAAAGGGATATTTAATATACTTGGGTGGTAGAGGGAGGAGCAGGTATCATACTAGGCCCACCTCAGTGCTGTATAATAAACTGATCACAAAATGGAGGTAAAATTTGAAACTGATTAATTTCAATTACTATGCTACCAATTATATGCTAAGGGCATGTTTGGGCCGGATTTTAATCAAAGTCAAAGTCAAACAATCAATATCAACCACATCTTTCATGGGTCCACATCGTTTCAACCACACATTTCAAAAACTTCTATCACATCCACTTAAAATCTGATTTTAATTTACATCAAACATCCTCTAATATTAGCGAGAAAGTAGTTCCCTCCCCAAATGGGTGAAAATGCAAGGAGAACGAATTCTTGTTTCTCTACATAAATTGGTTGGGAGAGAGGACAAAATTACATAATCTTTTGACATATTCTTATAAACGAACTCTTCCCGGTGGCTGGCAAAATAAAAGGAAAAAGAAAAGAGAAAGAAAGATAGAAAGAAAAGGAAAAGGAAAAAAGGGAACTGGTGAGGTTGGAAGGAGAATGAGTTCCCATTTTTGTCTAATGTTTTTAAGTACTGTTTTGACTTTCTATTGATTAGTTCACTTTCAAACTTGGTCCGATTTTCTTACATACCATGGGAGAAGTATCACCAATTCATATGATGCTTTTCAATTGGAACTCACTTTTGACATCATAACACCAATTTACCAGAAACTTGTTCTTGGTTGGACTTCAATGATCAAAATAACTTCAAAAACATCATCATTATGTGCGTGCTAGATGAAGCCTTTTAATACTAGCATTTTTAGCGGTTATACTATTCCTTTTTTTTTTTTTTTTGCTTTGTTCATAGCTATATCTATGTAACCTGTTTTGAAGCTTTATAATAATGTTGCAGGTGCAGAACAATTTATGCACTCCAAAGAATGGTGAAATCTTGGTAGCTTCAACACAGGATTTCCTAACGTCTTCCTTCCTCATAACAAGAAAAGACACCTTCTATGATCGTGCTTCTTTTTCGCTTATGTGTTCCTATATGGGGGATGCTATGGACCCAATTGATCTGCCAACACCAACATTAATTAAGGTTTAGTTTGAGAATTTGTGCATTGTAATTTTAAATACACGGTCACCGTTCTTGAAATTTTTCATCATTTTTCACATGCAATCTGGAGTTCTCCGTCATTTATTAAGTCAGGGTATTTTATTATACCTAAAAACGTTCCTGCTAATTTAATGTTGTGATGTCGTGAATGTACGTCTATTTTCTCATTCATCGCAAGACAGAGATTTATGGAATTTTGATACTTGTCCTGAAAATTTGGATCTCACGTCTCAGTGTGTCTTCCTGGTCTTGTATCCTTTACTGCTAAATTTATTTTTTCTCTACTGCTTTTGGAACAAGGATATTTTATCTCATTTTGTTGTTTTTGCAGCCAGTAGAGCTCTGGACTGGTAAACAATTGTTTAGTGTATTACTGCGGCCACATGCGAAAATGAGAGTCTACGTAAATCTTACTGTTGCAGAAAAAACTTATAGCAAGCCTAAAGGTGAAAAGGAGAAGCCTAAGGAAATGATGTGTCCAAACGATGGGTTCGTTTATATTCGTAATAGTGAACTGATTAGTGGACAACTTGGGAAAGCTACTTTAGGTTTGTGTCCGTTCTATCCCTTTATAAAGTCACAAGGTTTTTATTCGTCCCTTGTTTTTTGTTTCTTTGGAATAGATTTGCGATGTGTGAGAATATTATTTGCAACTGTCAATTTACTCTGTGTTCTTTGATTGATGCGTTGCATGTGTTCATGTATCTGCAATCCATTATTCACGGAGGTTCTGCTAATTGTAATGGTGTCTGAAGTTTTGATGTAGGATAATCCTATTTCAAATAGGATTGATTTTCTCTCTTTCTTCTTCTTTCTTATTTTGAATAGGATTTCTTCTTCTTTCTTGATTAGAATATGATTTCTTCTTTCTTTTAGATTAGGATTTTAGTTTTCTTTCTTTTTAGAATTTTAGTTTAGTTTGCTTATATTAGTAAGATTCTAAACAAAGGCTTTGTATACTTTTCAATCATCAAATTCAATCAATTCAATGCAATAAAATTATTTTCTACAAATTTCGTTTTTTTTTTACTTTATTCTTATTTCAAGAATTCTGGCTGCTTTTGCTCCAAAATGTAGTGCCTAACCTTGGATTCTAGAATGTCTTTTTTACCTCTCCACTTCCTCTTTGCTTCCGATGTCATATTTAACAGTTGTTGGTTCCTCAAAAGTAAAATCAATATTTTTGTATAGCTTCATTAGTAAACGTATTTTCAGGGGACACTTGGGATATCTTTGTTATTGCACACCATGTAGTTCATTTTGTCCCCCTTTTGGTTGGCGAAGTTGATAGTAGTATCCAAAGAAACATGCAGAAAAATTGTATCTGTAAGTTTGAAATTTGTTCGGATGAAACTTCTGCATTCTAGAAACTACCTTCTTCATTTTTGACAGAATGACTTTCTAAAGGCACTTGAAACCTCCAGATCTGAATTGCAAAATTGACAAGGCGAAATTAAGTTCATTTTTTTGGGGTGGGGCAGTTTCACTAAGATTCTTACTAAAGTCCCAGTCTACATTTTTTTTTTTAAAATTGTCTTAAAATGGAAACAGAAGTTTCTCCCTTGAACCGTTCAACATTGTATGTCATTCAATCTAAGTGGTTTTTATTCGTGAAAACTTGAAGGAAGTCATGCTCTTCTTGTTAGATCAGCATTTGATTGAATACCCTCCATAGTAGTAAAATATTTGAATTTCCAGTTGTTTATATCTGAGATCAATGTAAACTAAAAAATTCAGCATCAAATTTGTAGAATCTGATTCTGAATTCCATCATACTTGTTTGAAAAGTAGAAAGCCAACCAAACTTAATTGTTTAATTTTTGGACCCACGCATCAGCTTAGGTACTTGGGGGTTTATGTAGAAAATAAAAAATTTATGTGTGGCAGATAGCATGTTGATTGCAGACAGCATTTAGTTGTTCAAACATGAAAACTTCCCATAAAAGTATATGTAAATCTGTAAGCTCGGTTCATCCGACTTGAAGTGCATAATGGAAATTGTAACAAAAACAATTTGCACCAGGAGATTGTGATTTACAATACGCTGGAGATGACTAAATGCTCAACTCTGAATAATCCAATCGAGAATGATTTGATCTTTCAGAGTAGTACTTGAAGCATATAGAATGTTTTGAATCTTATCCTGCAGTTGCTTACTTTTCTTAATAAATTCTTGTACAGAGACTTTTATGGTCTCACCAATGGCCAGTGTTGCTCATTTAGATTCTCTGCCCTGATTGATACCCTAATAGATTTTATAAAATTTTTTTTTTTGCTTTTCTCTAAGCTATTGCTTGAAACAACTGGATATAGATTAGTTACGTACTCATTCTTGTGACATTGAAATAGGGAATGGAAACAAGGATGGCCTTTTCTCGGTTCTTCTCAGGGATTATAATTCACATGCCGCTGCAGTGTGTATGAATCGATTGGCGAAGTTAAGGTGCGTTTTAACAGCTGTAATCTGCTGTTGCCCTCTTGGTGTTCAATGCTTTTACAACCCTGAAATTGCATCCCTCCGAAAATATTAAAAACCAACAAGTCAACTATGTTTCAAAGCTTCACTTCCACCGTAACGTGTCAGTTTATCCACTTCTTTATTTATTTGATCATGAATCACTGATTTGGGTGACTTGTTATAATTAATTGTGATGTCGGTTTTAGTTTATAAAATAATTTAACTCTGTCATATTAACTTCGTATTCTAATGCAGATTCATTAGTGTCAAATTTGAATTTGAATTGGCTTGTTGGATGTCGATTTGATGATAGTTAAATAAGTCTGAATCGATCAGTACTTCAAGTAGCTGCAAAGGCATTGTTCCAAGCTTCTCTTTTTCCTTTTGGCAAACTCTTCCTGTATATGACTGCTTTGTTTTTGACTGTTCATTCCTTCACTAAGACCTGTCTTATCGTCGATGTTTTAAAAACCGGTCTGGCAGTAATGCAAGCTGAACCTTAAACAAGTGAAGTAACCAAAGTTAAAATACTCCAAACACCGTTGGAGCCAAGATTTCTCAAGGAAACTCTGGAAAAAAAAACCTTTAAGAGAGTTCTAGATATCAGCTGAATCTTCTCCATGATGAAAATAGAAGTCTGAAACATTGAATGTTGGATGTATCCCCAAGTGTTGTGTCAAGTCGATTTTGTAGGCATTTTCTCCAATTTTCTCAAGGACTTTGTATGGCCCAATTTTCTTTTTACTGAGATTAGAATATGTGCCTGCTGGAAACCACTCTTTACATAGATAGACCATCACCATATCACCCTCTTTGAAGCTTTGGACCCTCCATCTTTTGTCTGCATTTTCTTTGTGCTTGGAGTTCACCTCTTCAATTTTCAACTTAATGTAGTCATGCAACTCCTTCATTTTATCAGCCTTTCTTTCACTTCAGTTTTTCCAGAATTTGGTATTGGAATCAAATCATAAAAATGGACAGGTTGCTTACCATATACTATCTCAAACTGGCTCTTTCCTGTAATTCGGTTTTTGGAATAGTTATAAGAGAAATCTGCTTGTGCAATGACCAAATCCCATTGTTTTGGATATTCCCTGACCAGACATCTTAAAAGATTTCCCAAACTCCTATTAACAATTTCAGTCTGCCCATCTGTTTGAGGATGGTAAGAACTGTTGTCTTGCAACTTGGTTCCTAGTTTCTTCCACAGAGATCTCCAAAAATGCGATAAGAACATTGAATCATGATCTTAAATTCTAAAATTAGGTACTCCATGTAAACGCATAATTTCTCAGAAATAAAGAGAAGACACATTTGATCATGCATCACTAGTTTTCTTGCAACTAATGAAATGATCCATCTTTGAAAATCGATTAACCATAAATATAGAATCCATTCCTCTCTGACTTCTAGGTAATCCCAACACGATATCCATACTTCTTCCTAAGGTGCTGTTGGAACCGGTAATGGGATGAACAAACCTATATTCTGTATTTTTGCTTTTGGTTCTTGGCATACTAGACATCTTTCAACAAATCTATACATATCACACCTCATCTTGGGCCAAAAGAACTTCTGCTCAACGATGTCATATGTCTTGCCCACAATGTCCTCCCAAGCCTCCATCATGCATGTCTTGAATGATTCTTTCCGTTAAAGAACAATTTGGTACGCAAAGTTGATTGCCTTAAAACAGGAAACTGTTGTGCCACAAATAATTTTTTTGCTGCCCGCTGTTACAAACTTTCCAAATCAGACCAAAGAAAGGATCAGTAGGGTACATGTCTGTGGAAGAATCAAACCCTTCGATGGTAACATTCATTTGTGTCAATAACATGGTCCTCTGACTAAGTACATCTGCTACTTTGTTGCTTGCTCCAGACTTGTGCTTAATTATAAAAGTGAATTGTTGTAGAAATTCAATCCTTTTTCAACTTCGAACACCTTTTCAAAATCTGGCAAAGCTAAGACAGGTGCTGAAATGAGCATTTCTTTAACCTGCTGGAAACTTCTTTCAGCATCACTTGACCACTCAAATATGCGCTTCAAACAATCAGTAACTGGGGCAATTATACTGCTGAAACTCTTGATAAAACGCCTGTAAAATGAAGCTAGGCCATGGAAACTTCGAACTTCAGCAATTGTAGTTGGCGTTGAGCTTTTTATTGCTTCAACCTTACTTTCATCCACTTAAATCCCTTTGGAACTGACATTTTATCCCAAAAATAGCAAAGAATAGGTCATAAATTGACATTTCTTTAAGTTGGCATAGAGCTTTTTTTCTTGCAAAACATTGAGAACCTTCCTCAAGTGTAACAAATGAGCATCTTTGTTTTGACCGTAGATTAAGATATCATCACAATAGACAACAATCTGTCCAATAAATGCCTTTAGGACTTGATTCATCAAACACATGAAAGTACTAGGAGCATTTGATAAACCCAAGGGCATCACCCTCAACTCGTTGGGTCCCTCTTTTGTCTTGAATGTAGTCTTCCATTCATCTCCTTTATGGATTCGAATTTGATGGTAGCCACTTTTTAGATCAATTTTCGAGAACACCTTAGCTCCATGCATGGGATTGGGAATCTGTACTTTTTTGTAATTTTATTGATAGCTCGACTATCAATAAACATTCTCCAGTACCATCTGTTTTTGGAGTTGAGAGGGCTGTAACCGCATATGGACTCATTGACTCCCGAACAACCCCCCTTTTTTAAGCAATTCTTCAACCTATTTTCGAAGTTCTTCATGCTCTTTATGGGTCATTCGATAGTGTGGCATATTTGATAGGCTAACTCCAGGTACTAGATCAATATGATGTTGAATAATTCGATTAGGAGGCAAACTTGAGGACAATTCTGATGGGAAAGTACCTGCAAATTCTTCAAAAAGATTGCATATTTCAGAAGGTATAACTTGCTGATCACCTTTTGCTTCTTTCTTCAATAGAACATAAGCAACTCCTTCAGCTTGAAATTCAGCCAGAAATTCCTGCAGGTTTAAATAAGAATGTCCATTAGTTGTGTAACACCCCAAAATTATAACCTCTTGAGGTGTTCCAAAAAAAAATTCGATTTCTTTGCGGAAATGATAAAATAATATTATTTAAATAAAAATAACTGGAGTATTTATAATGAAAACATAATCCCAACTTTATAACTGTTTTGAACAAATAAAATTGATTAATAATTTAAAGGAAAAAAATGAACTTAATATTTTATCTCTTCGATCACCCTTGGCAGTCCGCTGCACTATCCAGCTACAGCTTCAATTGACCGAACTAGCCTGTAAAATTTTGTAAGAGTGAGTATTTTTAAAAACACCCGGTAAGATACTATCAGTTTCCAAGCATAATTATATACAATAAAATAACATTTGATAAAATTGAATTGCTAGTAAACAAATCACAAGGCAACATGTGTACAAAATACTTATCACAACAAAAAGGTGGTTGCAACCTGACTTAAACCAAAAATAACAATTATCAATTCACGTGGTTATCCATCCCAATTAACTTTGATTTAAAAAAAATAAAAAATAAAAAATAAAAAAATAAATTACAATTTAAGGCAAAATCTTTCGACCTTGATAACTTGGTCATTGCTCATCCAAATTGACTTTTTCTTGAGCCTAATTTACATGATTAAAAACGAGTTATCCAACGAGACCCATATTGATACACTTTCAGTCGCTTTAACAATATCTGAAAAATGTAGCCCAAAATTGAAGTTAATACATATATAACTTTAGTCCCTCAACTTTTAAAAAAATAAAATATGGCATGTAAACTAATTAAATTCTATTCTAANTCATTATTGAAACAAGTATTACCTTGACTCCATCCTTGTATAAGGCATACACATTCTTTTTCCCATGATGGATAGTTTTATTGTCCTATTGCCACGACCTTCCTAGTAATAGACGACATGCCTCCATCTCGACCACATCATATAAAACTTTGTCCGAGTAAGATTTTCCAATAGAGATAAGAACAAGACATTGATGTCAGTTTTACTTTGCCTCCCTTCTTGAACCATGCTATGCATTAGGGCTTTAGATGAGGACCATGAGGTTGAGCTTTAAGTTTCAAATGTGACACCATTTTCTTGTGACACTATATTTTCACAGCTTCCTCCATCAATAATAACATTGCAAAGTCATCCATGGCTAGTACATTTAGTTTTAAAATAAATTAATCTAGGAAAACTATTAGACTTCTTTGACTGAACAGGTTTTAAAACACAATTAATTGGAATAAAGACTTTGCATAAAACTAGACAATGACTCTTTGACTAAGACTAACAATTAATTTGCATTAGGCATCATCCTGGAAAAGGTAAAAGGTCAAAGGAACTGGTGGTAAAGTAATATTTAAAAAATAAAAAATAGAGGTGAACCGGACGGGTACCGGTTCTTGCCTTGTTTCAACGGTTCCTACTTTTCTTGGGGATATATTTACCTAAAACTGGACAGGTTCCCGGTTAATCTAATTGAATTGGTTGGTTAGGTCCAGTTTTGACAACATTGCTTATCATTTCCCAGAATTACACCAAAGCTGTTTTGGCTTGTCTAGGCTAACAGTCATTAAGTTCCTATGCTACTACAAACTCTGTTGTCTTAGGCACGATCCTTGTTTAGAACACTTTCTAAAATACAGAAGCAGCATGCTATAGCTTTCTTTACTTGACACACAGAGGAAGACAGCAAATCTTTGTAAAAACCTTATACCTTGTCTTGTGAAATTCACTGAGCACTGCGCAGGAACATTAGCTGCATGTTTGGCAAAAAAATTTCAAGTTTATAAGCTGTTCAAACATAATTTTTAACCACAGATTACTTGGGATCTGCAATTTTATCAACTTTTTAACTACATATTCCATGGGACGCATTGTTTATAAGCACTAGATCTTTTAGTTGAGGAATAGGATTCTAGAAGTTATTCTTCCAATTTAAAGGTTCATATGAATCCAAGTTTCTTTTCTTCTCCTCTTTTTCTTATGTGTTTTGGGCTGGGGGTGTTCAGAAAGGTGATTATTGTTTGGTAATCCATTGGAGATTGTGAACTTAGCTAATGATTGAATGTAACCCTTGGTAATTTTGTTGGGGGTTGGGGTGATGTAGAAGAAAAGCAAATATAGTGCTTCACGTTGAGGGTTTTGTCTTAGTTTTGCACTTCAAGGGAGACCGTTTTGCCAAGGGAAATAAATTATTTGCTTTTATTGATCGTTGTTACAATTCTGACTTAACCAAAGCAGAAAAAAGGACATATTAGTATATTGTTGATGTTTGTGACATTGCAGTGCTCGATGGATAGGAAATCATGGGTTTTCCATTGGAATCGATGATGTCCAACCTG
The DNA here is from genome assembly GCA_903798235.1 of Fraxinus ornus. Lineage (NCBI taxonomy): Eukaryota > Viridiplantae > Streptophyta > Magnoliopsida > Lamiales > Oleaceae > Fraxinus > Fraxinus ornus. The sequence continues at coordinate 17,815 of CAIGRF010184102.1, forward strand.
GGAATGAACTGAATGAAAAGAAGAAAAATACAATTTCTCAAGAGTATAAGAAGTGTGATGAGTTCATACACGAATATGAGCACGGACGGCTTAAGTTGAAAACTGGATGTGATGCTGCTCAAACCCTTGAAGCTCAAATAACCTCTGTATTAAACAAAATTCGAGAAGAAACTGGGAATGTAAGAACGTGTTTTTTTATTTTTAATATATATGTTTTTTTGATTTCTTAAATACTGGTTATACTGTGAATGGGTGTATTTTGGCTTACCTCACAACCACTTCCTGGAGATTGCACACACTTCTGTCTTGATTACTTCTTTACCTATTTTCTGTTGGCTCATCCAGTTTAGATGTACCTACTCGTGGAAAGGTTAGTTGCTGTACATGGCACGTGGAAACGTGACTTCTTTGTGCTCCAAGTGTGTTCAACTGTACTGTTTGCACTGTGTTTGAGTCTTAATAATTTGAAATGATGTGAATGCAATGAGGAATAGCTGAATACAAAAGATTGTTTGGGAATGTGTGGAATGAGGAAACAAAATAAGGGACCCTTTTTTTTTGTGAATAATATCTTATCGGGTGTCTATATATGTATCATTCCTCGGATGGGGTAAAACTGGGTGTTCATTCCCTTCTTTTGCCATATTAGAGAATAGTCTATCCCAGCATGGGGTAACCCGAGGAGGAAATTAGGCTGCAATCATTTTAAATCCTTTCTGCCTCAAAATTAGTTTCTGGAAATGAACTCAGGTGTATGACTTATCGTTTTCAAGACTGTAGACAAAGATGTTTTTTATGCATGTCTGCCTCAAAAGATCTACCTTAGACTCTTACTATCTGTTGTCCACTACATATGGGACTGAACTCAGCTTCCATGTTGAATCTCTAATATTGCACTCTTGCAACTTCCTATGCATTTTTTCCATATTATCAAGTCATCTATATTTGACTCAAATGTACTCATTGACTGTCAGACTTGTGCGTTGTCTCTTCACAAAGTAAAATTTTCTCTTAAACTCAGTTCTAATAGTTCTGATACGGATTGGTTGATAGGTTTGTATGCAACATCTAAATTGGAGAAATAGCCCACTGATCATGTCACAATGTGGTTCCAAAGGATCTCCTATCAATATCTGCCAGATGATTGCATGTGTTGGTCAGCAAATTGTTGGAGGTCGTAGAGCTCCTAATGGATTCATAGATCGAACTCTTCCTCATTTTGCAAAAAAGGCAGTGGACCCAAATGTAAGTTACTTTATGGATTTTTAGTTGTCATAATTTTTGTCCGCATTGTGCCAGAATTCATTTGCTTGTGTTCATTGTTCTTTGAGTTCTTCAGGGGAAAAACTGAGCCTGCCTTGGCTTATTTTCCCATCCGTTTCACATTAATATTTTCCCCTTATTTCCCTATTCCTATGATCTTCTTTCTGATTTGCATGACATGTTTATTTCATGGCAATAAATCATGCAACTTTAAACATGAGTGCTTTGAAGTAATAACCTATTGATTGTGACAAATTCTAGAAATATTGTTTGTGATGTAAAGGAGATGAATAAAAATTTGATCTTTAGGTTCTTATTTTTGGGGGGTGAATTCAAATATTTATTTACTGTATGCTGTTGAAAAAGAAATTGAAATATATATTCCTATTACAGTATTTCTATGGTTAAGGACATCTGCTTTTGTCTTGCGTGTCTTTGATTGGTTGTGATGCGCAAGAAGCCAACTTTTATAATTGGTGCTTACAAGAAAATCAAACAAGTTGAAATTATATGGTCGTGACACATAAAAAAGTGATAGGAGACAGGCAAGGCCCATTAGAATTAAGGTTAAATGAAGGATTTTGGTTCTTGCATTTCACGATAATCTGTTAGTTGAGACTTATAAGTAGTGACATGGCAGGCTGATTGGTTTGGTAGATTATAATTGGATCGGCATTAACTTGATAGTGGATCTAAATTAACTTCTCGAGGAAGATCAAAGTTTGTTTGGTACTGACCGGGTTGAGTGCACTCACCAGAACACTTAGAACGGTTGGTTGAATTGGACATTGTTCAAATGTCTAAATTGTCCTTATATCTTACTGTTCCTGTCACACAGCTAAAGGCTTTATGAATTATGATAAACGAATACTTAGGGAATTTATAAGGAACTTATGCTAGCTGGGCATAATAATTTGTATGCAACTTTATACTTTTGTAACTTATTAGGCCCCTGTTTATTGTAGATTAAAATCAGATTTTTAGTAAATTTTGATAAAAGTTGATGGAATGTGTGGCTAAAGCCCTAGTTTGGTCCCCATTATTTCCAAAATATATTTCTCCCTTTTATTTTTATCTTCACATTCTCCAATAAAATAATATTACACACAAATCTATAACTTTTTCTTATTTTTAACCACGCATTTTACATCAAAATACTATTTCAAAATTCATTATTTCCAAAAAAAAATAGGGCTCAAATAGGCTCAAAATTAATTGTTGACTTTGAGTTGAAATTTTAATCTGATTTTGATCCTCGCCAAATGAGGGGCTAGATATAATTCGCTTTGCGTCCCTGTTCCAATGCCAGCATGATAAACTTTTAGCCTGCTGCTCTGGAGAGACACATGCTTAATTATTCTACCAAAAGCCATTTCTTCTTTGTACTTGTGTTGTCAAGCTGGTTCATACGGGTTTATTTAGTTGCTTTGAGTTCCTAACAACTTGTCATGTAGTGCATTTAGTTTTGGCCATAGTAGACTCCATTTCTGATTTTATCAAGTGCCTAAGCATTCAAAAATTTGTATGTTATAGGCGTTGGTGATAATCTTTATTGTTTGTTGACTTGTTAAGATATACTACTAACATGAAATGTTATTCTAGATGCTAAATTTTGTCTTCCTTTATTAAATTCAGGCTAAAGGATTTGTTCAGAATTCATTTTATACTGGTTTAACTGCAACTGAATTCTTTTTCCATACAATGGGAGGAAGAGAAGGCCTTGTAGATACAGCGGTATGGATGATTTGTTTTGCTTTACTTAGTTTCATTTTGCATGAGAAGTGCCCAGTATACAGTTTTAATATTTAATGTATTGAGATTCTTACCTTCGTCTCTCTTTCTTTTTGTACCTGAATTTTGCAATGCACATACTTAAATTGACCCTTGTTGACCAAGAGTCCATTAATGTGACAGATTGAGAATTGGCTGATTGTGTTTCTACAACAATTAATACCCTACCATGGAATTGACATTGATAGCTTCCTTGTAACATTAAATGTGGATCCTTTTCCAAACAGTTACTACATATTGAAGTTCTTGTTCCTCAATATATATGGTTTCTGATCTTGGATCGGATGGTAATAGTTCGTATTGTGGATGTAAAAGATTGTAAGCTGTAACAGAAATGAAGATTAGATGCTTAGAAGTTGTATAGTCTATCGACTGAAGACTTTGTTGATGACAGTTGACTTTTTATGACTGGAAAAGGCAAACAGCTTTCCTTTACCTTTCTTCGTTTTTTTTTTTTTATTTTGCAATTATGACATCATTTAAATGAGGCCAAGTTTTCTTAGTTGATGGAAGTTGGAAAATGGAAATTTTAGTGAGACATATTTGTAAAAACCAAAAAAATTATGATTTGTCAAGGTACTATTCTCAAAATTAAAAAAATATTTATTATTCTTTAGTCTATTGAAATAATCTGAATCAGTTTGCATAATCCTCGCCGAGCTAGAATGAAAGCGAAAATCGAAAATTTCCTGTTATAATACATGTGATAAGACCAGCAGAAATTATTATCTATGGGTCTTTTCTGGAAGCAAGGATTTCCTGAGTCTGAGTTATAGCAGATATTTCATGGATGGAAATCATCAATTTGTAGGTTTAGTTCATTTCGTTTATATCTTTTTTATCTGTACATGAAGGCTGTCAATTGTTTTTCATATGGTTCGTCTTTAATAGGTGATTTTTCGCATGTTTGTACAATACTATGTACGTGATGCTATATGAATTTGTTATGTTTACCTTTTAATCGTTGCAGGTTAAAACTGCCGACACAGGGTATATGTCTCGTAGACTTATGAAAGCTTTGGAGGATTTGTCTATTCATTATGACAGTACCGTGCGAAATGCTAGTGCAAATATTGTTCAGTTTGTGTACGGTGATGATGGTATGGATCCTTCTCAGATGGAAGAGAAAACTGGATGCCCCCTAAATTTCGAAAGATTATTTATGAAAGTGAAGGTCGTATCACCTTTTGACACTCATCTGCAATTTTTATTGACTAACAGTGCATGTTTGGCTAAGCTTTAAAAAAAGTAATAGTTACTTTTGGTAATTTTTGTTTCCAAACATGTTTGCATATGTTAATTTTCTTACTTTCCAAGTAAAAAAGTTACTTGTGTTGAAAGTAACTCTACTCTAATAAAAGAATCGTTTATTTTAACCCTTTACTTGATGGTGAACTTTTTTATGTCTTTTCTTATTTCTTAAACAGGCAACATGTCCCGCATTGGAGCAGAACAGCTTATCTGCTTCAGAACTCTGCCAATTGATTAATATTTCAGAGCATGATATGACTCCTGAAGAGGGATGGTCAAATGCGTTAACGAAGTTCATTGAAGAAAGTCAGGGGTGCTCAAATGCCTTTGCTACTTCATTATCAAAATTCATTACGAGCAAATACGAAGACATGGAGAGCACAATTCAAGCCCTAAAACTTGATGGAGGACAAAATGGAAGCGAACAACTTGGATATCTTGAAAATGTTGCTTCAAATATATCTGGAATTACTTCCCAGCAGCTCCGGGTAATTTGAACTTTTGCAAGTTACAAGTATTTTCTGAAAACTTCCTGGTTTCATCAATGACATAGGTGGGGTGGGGTTCAATAAAAAATCAGTATTTATTGCTGATTCAAGTAGTCAGTGGCACAGCCAGGAAATAGATTACTAGCGCACAATTTTCTCTCTTAAAACAAGGCAATACATAATAATTTTAATCTGTCTCAATTTTTTACAAATGTTCCTTACGGATTTCATGTTTCGAAAAACACCATTTACTGCAATTCACTCAAATGAAATATAAATATACTAAGCCCAACAATACAAACTGAAATTAATCATTACGGAAAACTAGCAAAAAAAAACTAAGGGCAGCCATAATAGCTTTCTGCCGAATGGCTAAAGGTGAAATATGGTTGGAAATTGGAGAAACCACACTCAAACGGAGGGCTGAAATTGGGATAATGGATTGAATGAGAG
>CAIGRF010184102.1:24124-37777 GCA_903798235.1 Fraxinus ornus
CCCCCCCCCCCCCAACCCATGATTTCCTGTGCTCGAGGACATAATGATTCATCATGGGGAGTGTAATACCCGAGTTCCTATAGGCTCGAAATTCAGGATCAAAATGTTGAGAGATTGAAGTGTAGTTTATTCCTAGACAATAAACTCTTCATTTTTTAATGAATTGTTCAAGGCTAGAAAGAATTTTTGCAGTATTTTCATTTGTTTTCTATGCAAAAAGGAAGCTTGCAAGCGACTCATATGCATCAACAATTTTAGTATTTATTATATATAATCGTTAAAACTGTGGTTGCAGTTTGCCCCCTACTAAACTATTGTAATATAATTGTCTTGTATGTTATTGTCAATTAACACGATACGAATCTGATATTGGTATCTTGCCATGTTTATTTTTAGGCTTTCTTGAAAACATGCATCACCCGTTATCATTCAAAGAAAATAGAATCTGGAAGTGCAATAGGTGCAATTGGAGCTCAGAGTATCGGAGAGCCAGGGACACAGATGACATTGAAAACTTTCCACTTCGCTGGAGTTGCTAGCATGAGTATCCTTCTAATGTTTGATGCTCAACCAATATAACAATCAATTTCATTGCTTGGCTTGAACGTGTTTCTTAACTTCACAATAGATGTTACGCTTGGAGTTCCTCGGATAAAAGAAATAATTAATGCTGCAAAAAGAATTAGTACCCCAATTATCACTGCAGTACTTGAGTGTGATGATAATGTTATACTCGCAAAAATGGTGAAAGGTCGTGTTGAGAAAACACTTTTAGGGCAGGTAAGTTGACATCTACATGAATTGATTAGCATGCAAGTACAGGTAGAGATGTTCTGCTACTGTCATGGAATTAAAATTTTATGGATTTTAGGTTTAAAAATTAATTTCATGTACACGTTTTCATTGTTTTGGCTTTTCTGGAAAGTATTAGCTTGATTTTTTTACTCTACTGTCGCTTTGGTCTGTAGATAGCCAAGAGTGTAAAGGCAGTTCAAGAATCATTGAAGGCGAAAATAGTTATAACACTTGACATGAAAACAATACAGGACTCACAACTTGCCATTGATGCTCGTACAGTAAAAGAATCCATTCTGCAAACCCCTAAATTGAAACTGAAGGACAAGGTAAAAACACGTTCTGCTTTATTTACATTATTTGTATAATTGTATTGCATATTATTTTTAAAATTGCTTTGTGCTCGCCACAGGATGTGAATGTTTTAGATGAAAGGAAACTGCAAGTCTTTCTGGATAGTGATAGAAGTAAAATTCAGTTTGAACTCCAGAGTCTCAGAAATAAGCTCTCAAAAGTTGTTGTAAAGGTGAAACATAAATTGAATCAAAATTTACAGATTAGAGAGCGTTAATACTGCTCATACATTCTTTATGAAAAATTGCAGCTCTGAAACAACTCTCTAATTTTCTCTCTTTGTGTTTCTGTTTCCATATCTCTCTGCTTGTGTGCGTTTGGCATGACAGGGAATCAATTCGGTTGAACGTGCCATAATTAACAGATACACTGATAAGGAAGATGGGAAGGAAAAGCACAACTTGCTCGTAGAAGGGTGGGTTTATAGTTTTTTTGATGATATTTTCTTTGTACTTTCAAAAACTCAAGGTTGTTGCTATGCCCTCATTATTTTTAGCTAGCATTTCATGTACCTTGGGTTGGTTGAATATTTTTACTTGCTCAGACAATATAGTTATCCAAGATTGCGATGAATTTTGTTCTTATTTTTAAAATTCAGAACGGGTCTCCTAGCTGTCATGGGCATTCAAGGAGTTGTGGGGCAGAAAACAAAAAGTAATCATGTGATAGAAGTACAACAGACACTTGGAATTGAAGCTGCAAGAAAGGTTATAATTGATGAGATTCAGTATACCATGTCAAGCCATGGAATGACCATCGACTTACGTCATATGAAGCTATTGGCAGATTTAATGACATTTAAGGTCGATTTGTTTTTTCTAAAGTTCCATTGGTCCAGTATAGATGTATTTTTAGAGATTTGGACTTGAGAGTACTTCATTTGTCTCTGTTTCAAAACAGCCGTATTTTTTGCAAGTTAACTTCGAAGTATAGTATGTAATTATTGTAATGCTTATTAGTGTATCATTGTGTTACAATTGCAGGGTGAAGTCTTGGGAATTACAAGGCATGGCGTGCAGAAAATGAGAGATAGCGTGTTGATGTTGGCTTCGTTTGAGAAGACTGCGGATCACCTTTTCAATGCTTCCGTACATGGGAGAGAGGATAAGATTGAAGGAGTAAGTGAATGCATCATTATGGGCATACCAATGCAAATAGGCACGGGGATGTTTAAACTCAGGCAAAGGTATGCAACAGCTTCTGGTATTTGCATCCTGAATTATCTCCATCACTCTAATTATCTATGTTAAATATTTGCTGCATAACCTGGAAATTTAGAGAAAAAAGGGGAAATTGCAGGATTGGTCCCGAACCCATTGTCCAGGTATCAATGCACTCCCCAACCTTTAAAAAGGAGCAAGTTTGCCATCAACCTTTCATTATAGTTGCACAACCAATCCTGAATGACCAATACTTTCCAACTTGTACATGTCTAATTTAATGGGTTACGTTCTGTTTCCAACTTGGGCTGGTGGTCAGAAAATCGTAAGTGAAGCATATTTCCACGAGGGTCACTTGACGCCTCAATGGAGATTTGGATATATTTAGTCTTTGGGGACTGATCGGTTAACTATAATTCAATGTTGAGGATGAACTGGCTTATTTTAGAAGTTGGGGCCCAACTTGCTGCTCGAGCAATATAACGAAGACCATTGCTGCATTTATCTAAAAGAAATGGCGGATGAGGGAAACATGCCTGGTAAATCTCCATGAGATATAATGATTGCGACTATAACATGTAACTAGAAAGATAACACATCTTAGTTTTGAATACATTGAAAAATATTAAGTCCTGTACCATAGTTGAGACTTGAATGATACAACAGTTTCATTTTAGTTGCACAACCTTGTTCCTAGGCATAGTAGCCATTTGCTGATACAATGGAACTGTGGGTGTTTGGAGATTCTCCAGGAGTGGCTATGTACGCTGTGTAGAATCCAGTTTTTTCACATTATTCAAAAGAAAATCACGTTCCTTCTGATCACCACAATCTAGATGAGGAATGTTTTATGTCGAAAGAAGTAACCCCGAGTAAAGATTATATTCCCTGAGCTGTTTCTTAATTACTTGTGCACTATAATGTGCCGTCCAAGTAATTGCTTGTTCTTGTGACTAGATATGCTGTTTTTGGGAGCTTTAGCTGACTCTTAATCTTTTACCTGTGCAGTATGAAGCAGCCTGTTGAGCTGATATACGGTGCAAATCCAGTTATACATTAACAAGCAGCATAGATTTGGTTCTGGAACTATTTAGCTCAGTGAAGGGTAATGTTATAAAGACTTCTTTGATCGTGCGATCAGAGTTGGCAGGTTCATTCGAAGCTTGGAAGTCATTTAAAGACGAGCATGGATGGATGTCGGATACAAATTTTGCAAGCTTCAAATACAGAAATAGTTGCAAACCACGTTACAAACATGGGGGAGAAAATATGGAATAATGCTACTTGTACGTAAGGTGTTACGGAAAGTTATACAAAATGACGAGGTGTCAAAAAAGAAGTTGAGAAGTTTTTTTTATTTGGTTGAAGAGATTTTGATCCAATCGTATCTCACCACATCACGTGTTTGTATGCCAATTTGTAAATGGTGATGTACATGTAGCACAACCGGAAAATATGACTATTGAAGAGCTGTGTACTGAAAAAAGAGGTGCAAGTTCGTAAGTTTTCTAAAGGTTGTGTATTCTAGTTGAAAATTTCACGTTTTTAGTATTAGTTCGAATATATAGAAAAAGAACATCTCTAGGTGGACAAGTTTTAAATTCTTATACAGGCATCTTTCCTGAAAGTGTTTAATTTTTTTTATTGTTATTTTGAATTACACCCTTAACACCTCCTCCAACCTCATCCCTTATAAGAGACTCGAACTCAGGTCATTGCTTTCACCCTTATGAAGATGCACTTTGCATTTAGCCCGCTCTCAAGTCGATGCATCTTAATTAGAGTTTATGCTATTATATAATAATAACTCAGAGAATGAAAACTCTTCATAACATGAAAACAATATCTTTTCGTTATTGAAGAATCTGTCATTTCAATTTGCAGTTCAAAATATCCTGTAGTTTTAATACAAAAAAATGTCAATAATGTTATTTGTAGAATTATGTAATGATTTACATACAGATGATGTGTGAAAAAAATGGTTTATTTTTTTATTTTTTTTTGTTTTAGCGGAAGAAATTCATTCAATCATATATCACTACGTCGTGTGTACGTAAACCGCTATATAAACTATTATACACATGTAGTACAACCGAAAAATTATATTCAGATATGCTAAAGAATGGAGTTGAAAAATTTTGTATTGTTTCTTTCGAAATTAATATGCATACTACGATGTCAGTCATCTTACCTCTCCTCTCGTCTCCTTTCCAATCCACTCTATGCAGCGATAACATATCAAAGAACATCCCAAGGGCGAACTATTGATAAATCGAAACCACCACTGTCCATAGTTTAATAATATGTGGGAATATATTGCCGTGCGGTTTCTTGATCCAGCCAGAATAAAACGAAAAATCACTGTGACGAGCTCCTCTTCAGTTCAGCCTGCAGTTTCTTGAGTCGCCTTTTTGCGTATAATGTGACTATCACTGTCGTTGCCACTGAAATGCAAAAGCCAATAACGTTGCAAATAATCTGTGCGGCCGATAGTGAGTGCCGATCATTAGAAGCATTGGCCAAAGTTTTTATCAAGATGCCGCTACAGTAAAACAAACACCAATTGAGTTGGAGATTTGAACATGACGAAAACAACGATAAAAGGCATAAATACAAGAAACCAAGTGCCAGAATATAACTTTATCAAATACGAGAAACTGAAGCGAACAATATGCCATTGCTCCGATAAGAATTCCACGAAAAGTCGAAGACCACATTTGAAGTGCTATAAGAAATTTTTTGAGAGTCTTCTAACACAACACTACCCTTTGCTCCTTCACAATTTCCCTTTACCCAATAATAACATCTTTACACAGTTCTGCCCCCAACCAATAGAAACAAAAACTTATATTGCATATGTATAAACGTGCACGTGGAGAGAGAGAGAGAGAGAGTTGGCACCAGAAGTCCGGCAACTATCATATGGTCGATACCCAGAAGATGGACAAAGTGTAAACAAGATTATTATGTGAAAGGCTTGAATGCAAATGCCGATCGTCTATATGTATAAATAAATAAATATATATATATACACCAAGACATTTCCTTTTATTTTTGGAGGGAGACGAGATCTTAGATGTAAATCGCAACAAATATTTCTGGCAACATTCCTACCAGTGTCCCCAGTAAGTAAGGACAATAATTAACACCAGTAGCCACAGCACAGTAATTATATATTACATAAGGAAAAGAAGAAATCCTAATCAAGGTGACAGCTTGGAACTGATTGAACCAATTTCCTTCACCAGCGAGTCTTATAACTGAAGCTTTCTTAGGATATTTTTCTAACAAAACCTGCGGAATGGAACGATATAATAATGTAATAACATAAACCAAAGAAAAGACATTAGTTCTGAGATAAAACATAGCTAATCAAAAGTTTGTACTTGGATCTTATTATTGAATAGAAAACTGATGAGATATGGAAGAGACACACCAATAGCCACTGCTCCATTGAGTCATCCCGGCCACCCACATGGAAGGGGTAGAAGGTAAAAGCAGGGTAGGAAATACTGCAATGGAACCAAATACTGCTAGCATTGATTTGCTGAATGTTTCCCGCTCCCAAATTATAACTGGGATGATTTCCTGGAAAAGAACAAGTTGTGCTCAGAAAACTAAATGATCAAGGAGGACAGTGATAATTGCTGAAAATGGCCAAACCGTATCTAGGCTAAGGGAAAAAGATATAGCACTCATAACCTCTGTAATACAATGAGAAACTAGTGCATGTTTGCCTTACCACACGGTACTAAACAAGTTAGAAATCTTGTTCACAATACTGTCCAATCCCATTCCATACTTCTTAACAGATATGGTGCTAATGTATTAGATAGAGCTTCAAATATCGACTGAAATTTGGACATCAATTAGAATGGATAAGATGTGACAATGAAGTAACCAGTGTTAAACTGAAAATGACCAGCAAGCTGAAAGCTACAAACTCTTCCCGGCTAATTAACACAATTCTTTCGCTCGTCAAACATTGATTACGCACTCCCTTCAGACAAAAAAAATTAAAATTTATGACTGGTAAATGCTAATAGCACTCGTGTTGGGGTCAAGTTGGTAGTGCAGTTGAACGCAGAAATTGAATGTCACTAGTTCGAATCATCTATCAACACTTCCTCGGTCGAGCTCGTCGTACTGAGCTTGCCTTATGCGGTTTACCTCTCTTGTGTGATCTGCGGGTTACTGCACATAAAGCGGATTTTACCCAATGCGCACTCACAGTGGTCGGGCCTCTGCCCCTTAGGGGTGGTCGGGGTTCTGCTGGTGGGTAGCGACTACGAATTCCTACGTCAACAAAAAAATAATAATAATATTCAGAAATGTCAATCGTGAACTTTTTGTGTCCAATCATTAATTACCTTGTGTGGCAATTTTTTTGTAACTTTTTTCTGTCCGTGGACTCTCTGAGCAACATGCCACAATGACAAAAGGTCAACAAATTGTGAATAAATGAAGAGAAAATTAAATCAAATCATGTTTTTTAAGTTTTTTTTTTTTTTTTTTTGACAAATTAGGTATTTAGCCCTTTTTAATTCTCATTACTTTTAAAATACATATTTCTCTCTCTTATTTTCAATTATACATTTTTCAATAAAATAATATTAAAGCAAACTCAATTTTTTTTCCTTATTTTTCAACTACACATTCTCAATAAAAATAATATTATAAAATACATTTTGGACAAAAACTGGAGCCTCTTATTATTAAAAATATTTTTATTTTATTTTTAGTATTTCTTTAATAATCCCGTTAATTGTCGTAAAGTTATCCAATTTTTATTTTTTAAAATTCAAAATTATACAAAATAATATTCAAAATTAATGTTTTTACTTTTATTTTGGAAGAAAGAACTTTGCTCTGGTCCTTATTATTTTTAAAATACATTTTTTCTTTATTATTTTCAACCACACAATTTTCGATAAAAAAATATTACATGTAGATCTAAAAAAAATTTATTGTTTTTTAATCACACGTCTATCAAAATAATATTCTAAAACGCATTTTGGACAAAAGTGAGACTCAAACGGACTCTTCATCTTCTTTATTGTTGACACCGTGAGATCGTGAGACAGACTTTCCTTCTTAAAAATATCTTCCATATTAGTTGAAGAGATATATGAGAGAACATAGGTCAAGTTTATTTCACACAATGTAATAAACGAGCCAAGGGGCAAACTACACCAATTCTATACCTATAGTCACAACTTGGAAAAAGAAGTCAAAAAAGGTCACATCAAAGAGGTCGCACATAAAATATATTTCTTGTTCAAATCTATTAGGGTTCACAATTCTTACACAAACAATGGATTACACAACTTTTTTTTCACAAACCCTATATAAAATTATATGCCACGATTGTTGAATTTTATTTGCTTGGTCACACGCGTTATCAAATGAACACAATTTCGAGGACAACACATATGAGGGAACATAAGTCACTATATCCATTTTGTACGCTACAATACACAACACATCCATTTTGTTAATAGCATACACATGAAGTTACATAGATCACAGTACACAGTTTTAGGAATTACATATCATGTAGATTGTTGGTTGTAATTAGAGAACATTCTAAAAATTTTTAGCTTAATCATCGTCGGCCCGATTAGGGTTTCAATCACCTAAATGGTACCAAGTTGAAAGTTCAGAAGAAGAGTACTTCAGTCATTAATTGTAGTGTTGTTTATGACAATTTTACAATGTCTTTGTCACTAGACTAATTGATCAACAGGCCTTATAAGTAGGTAGGGCCTCAAGGTCAAGGGTACCCTTAGCCCAACCCTGCCCAGCCCACAATAGTATTTATTTTAACTAGGGAAAATTAGGTGATGTTCTCTTTGTGTTTCGATTATGTATTTTGAGTTTTGAAATCATTTTGTGTTTTGTGTTTTTAGTGTCTATTTTGGGATTGTTGAAAATGTGTTCTTTTTGGCATTTTGAAAAATTGTTTTCGAAAATAAAAAAAAAGAAACTTGTTCTCTCTCTCTCTCTCTCTCTTCATTTTCATTTCATTTTGGTCTCTCTCTCTCTCTCTCTTCCATTACAGTCGTGTGTGTGTGTCTCTCTCTCTCTCCTCTCCCTGCGACGACACTCCCTGCGAACGACGCTACCCTTGCGAGCGGCGCGGTGGTCGTTAAGGTTTGGGCATTCACTGATTGGGTGCGTACGGGGATGGTTGGGTCGCGAAAATTGTTTGGTTGGGTCGCGAACGGCTGCGGTGGTTCTGTTGCAGATGGTGATGGTGGTTGGGTCGCGACTTCACGGCGGTGGTTCTGCTGCAGACGGTGAAAACAACTGAAAACGAGTGGTGGTTTTGTTGCAGGCGAGCGTCGCGACTTGGCGGAGGTTGGTGCAGGCGATGGCTGTGGCTGTCGTTGGGTCGCGACTTGGCGGAGGTTGGTGCAGGCGTTGGCTGTGGCTGTCGTTGGGTCGCGACTTGGCGGAGGTTGGTGCAGGCGATGGCTGTGGCCGTCCGATTGTGGTCTTTCTGGTGGCGGTGGGGGTATTTCTGGGATGCCAATTTTGGCTATGGTGGTGGGGGGTTTCTGGCGGTGCTTTTGGTGGTGGTGGTGCGGTGGTGGAGATTTTGGAGTGGTGTAGTGAAGAATGAACAGTGCAAATATGTTTCCTGTGTTTTGAGTTTTTGGAGGGTTTGGCTTGAAAACGGCCAAAACGATGTTTTTATCGTTTTGTGTTTTCTGTACAAATTTTTTTTCGTTGTCAAAAACGTGTTTTCGAAAACAGTAAGAGAACGCGTTTTCCCCGTTTTGAAAAATCGAAAACAGAAAATGGCCCGAAAACGGCAAAGAGAACAGCACCTTAGACTCTGCAGTGTTTTTGAGATGAAACCCTTCGAATTATAATCCAACTAATATAATCAATTTGAAAAAAAAGAATTGGTCAAATAAAATTGAAAAAGAATTATACATATTCTTTCTTGAGAAACATGTCTTCTGAACAACTTCCCTCTAAAAGAACAAAATTGCTCTCAAACTCTACCGGGTAATTTGCAACGATTTCATTCTATTGTACACTTTTTGCAGTAGTCTACTCAATAGTAGTATCGAAACGATTGATAAACTTTCCTTAACATCTTGTGGTAACCTGAATATAACTTAATCGTCGTAAATATATAATTACGTTGTAATGTATATTGCGCGACTATTGCTAGAAAACCTAGAAGAGGACCACATTTTTGTTGAATTTCAATGTTTCAACTAAAGTGCTCAGAACACGTGAAAAAAATTAAAGTCCCATTTTCTTTTCCAGCTTGATAACATGACTTGCAAATATATCCATGACTGATGTGAAATCTCCATCAATAGGCAATAACTTCTCCTTTTTAGCTTCCTTTAAGACTTTCCAATTGATAAAAGTGGAAGAATAATTCACTTTAAGGCAATGTAGTTGAGAAACTTCATCACAATGTACTACTCCCTTGTGATTATTTGATAGTGACTATTTATGTAAATTATTTGATTTATTTTTTTAATATTCTTGTTTCGCTCGATCTATAGTTCTCCTTAGAGTGTAACTCGTACAAGATTTATCAAGCGAAGTAACTAGTAGTCTCGACCTCTGAAGGAATTGAGTAACTTGTTCTAGATTTTAGATAATTTCATGCATTCAATCTGATTGATAAAAACAATAGTCGTTTTCCTTTCTCTTGGCATTTGGCAACTTCTTCTTCAATAAGTAAAGTGACATTGCTTGTATATGTAGCAAGAATTAGGTGCCAAGTAAATGTTTGCAAGTGTATAGTCAGTGCTTGTGTCAAAGCGATTGTTTGAAAATTACACGTTAATATAATATTAAATGATAGATGGATTGAAATAAATTATTTAGTTCCACCTTTTCATTTAATCTATCATTCAGTTCCATCTAGATTGAGGTTGTAATCCCAATAGGGCTACATATAATTACTCTTTCTACCTTACATTCTTTAAAGAGAAAAAAAAAAAAAAAAAAAATAAATAAATTTTATAGTTAAGTAGGTGTAACTAGTAGTCTCGACCTCTGAAGTAATTGAGTAACTTGTTCTAGATTTTAGATAATTTCATGCTTTCAATCTGATTGATAAAAACATTAGTCGTTTTCCTTTCTCTTGGCATTTGGCAACTTCTTCTTCAATAAGTAAAGTGACATTGCTTGTATATGTAGCAAGAATTAGGTGCCAAGTAAATGTTTGCAAGTGTACAGTCAGTGCTTGTGTCAAAGCGATTGTTTGAAAATTACATGTTAATATGGTATTAAATGATAGGTGGATTGAAATAAATTATTTAATTCCACCTTTTCATTTAATCTATCATTCAGTTCCATCTAGATTGGGGTTGTAATCCCAGTAGGGCTACATATAATTACTCTTTCTACCTTACATTCTTTAAAGGAAAAAAAAAAAAAATCTTCATATCTTTTATCTACCTTTTAACACACATTCTCCACAAAAAATCAATTTTCAAAAAACAAAAGTTAGTTAATATTTCTAGCACTCATTTTCAACCGTGCATTCTTTAAAAAAAAAAAAAAAAAAAAAAATCCTTTATATTTCTTCATATCTTTTATATCTATCTTTCAACACACATTCTCCCAAAAAATAAATTTTCCAAAAATCATTATCACAACCACTTCATCGCTATTTTATACGTTTTACATTTGTACACTTCATCTTATTCTATTTACGAGTCGATCAATATTAATAGACACGAAGTCAAGTTAAATCATATATTATGAAAAGTCCAATCTTCTTGTCACTACGTACATCCAATATAACCAGATTAATCTTAAATTTTATATATAACTAAAAATGGAAAGAGGCAAACAAGCCACTTCCATTGAGTCCAAGAATATCTTGGTACATACAAGTTTTAGCATTAATATATCTAAGAATATATGCTTCCCAACTTTTATCGCCATTGCTCCAAATTCAATGTATCGTTTTTAGTACTATGAAGTTCATGACCCACCCAACCAATTTATGATAACATAGAGCTATCAAAATCAAATGCAAAAGGTGGACCATCAATTAATTTCCACCTTCTAGTCGGTGCACCCATATGAATTTCAGTCCCTCTTTAGACCACATTTTTATCACAAATTTCCCAAAAAAAAAAAAAAAATCACTTTTTTTTTTACAAATTCAATTCTAAAAGATCAGGCTCGATGTTTTTATGGACAAAATCTTTCATTGCTAGGTGGTCTCGAAAGGCTAACATATGTCAAAAACAATAAGAAACTTTGAGCCAAACAAGCAATGAAAAATAAATAAATAAACAACGAATGGAAATGATTACACTTTTCACTTTTAAGTTTTAATACCCTTATGTCATTCTCATATGAGCGTACAACTGAAAAAAGAAAAAAGTGGAACACAAATTTTTTAAAAAAAAAAAAAAAAAAAAACACGATGGCATAAAGGTCATAGCCCGCGTTGGGATTTCTTCAACTAAGTGGGGTCTATAATATAACGTGCTAACTAATTTAATTTATATTTTTCTTCACTTAGATTAGAGCCCGTTTAGTAGAGATTAAAATCAGAATAAAATTAAAAAATTAGCTGTTATTGTTGACTTTTATTAGACTAGTGGGACCCAATAACGGCTATATTTTCAATTTTAATTGAATTTTAATCAATGTTCGAATTTCTTCAATTAAGGGGATCTATAATATAACGTGGTAACTAATTTAATTAATTTATTTATTTTTTTCACTTGATTAATGTGAATCTAAACGTTTTAAAAGTCCAATGGCGCCATCCAACTTCCAACATGTCTACTTTAGTGCAAGATTTCATTTGGACATCCTTAGATTCTCCATACTTCACTCACTTTTTTCCTCACCTTTTTGTTTCAAAGTTTTGAAATTTGACTTTCGAAGAACATACCTCTATTTTCTATTAAAAAAAAAAGAAAGAAAAGAAAAGAGCAATGTACATAAAGTTTATGTGAACATACATTATACGACTTTTTGTTCAAGAAAATGCATGCTTATTATTAGAAACTCGCCATTTTAGGCTCGTAATGACACAACTTTCATTGATTCTCTCATAATAATAAGAACCGTGCTATGGGTACCCGGGCGTTTACACGCTCGGTTACCCGGCCCCACTGCCCCCTCACAATAGGGGGGGGGGGCAGAATTATTATATTTGCGAGGGCCCCACGGTGGGCCCCTCACTTATGTGAGGGGCGGGTAACCCGGAGTGTAAACACTTCGGGTACCTTTATCATTTCCCTAATAATAATGGACCATGCTATATCCACCTAATTAGGGGCCGTCATGTGTCAATTAGGTGAAATTTTATGTACAAGAAGTTTAATCCATAATTTTAATACTACAATGGGTGGAAGGGTGATTAGGATAAAAACTGAATAAAATGAGTTTAATTTTTTTTTTTTTTCAAAAAGTTAAAATTACGAAAATTACTCATAATTTGATACTTGGTCTTCGCTAGTACATGACCTCATTTCGAAAAGAAATTGTTGGTATGAATGCTTCTACATTCTACATAGAAAAATGGAAATTATGATTTTTATTAGATGGGTGCAATTATTTAGTGATGTAGACATGAAGCAATTTGCTTTGATAATAATTTATATTATGATAGCATTTGTTTGACATTATATAAACCAACAATTAGTCATCCATCAATTTTTTTTTATGGACCTATTTCATGAGGATTAAGTTTTCATCTCATATTTATACGATGGTTGGACAAAATGACGAAAAATAATTGATCATTTTTTTAATTTACTAAGAACAATTGCTTCGACTTTATAAGAAGTTGATGATATTTTAATGGCGAAAATGTACACATAAATTGTATGTCATGTGGGACATGATTTCAATTACGGATTTGGAACATAATATTTGGTGTATTCTTGAAATTATCCGAGATTCAAATTTCGTTGTTGCTTTATTTATAATTGAGACTCGACTTAAAGACAACCTATAAAATTGGAAAAAAACAAATATACAAAAAGTGTGAGATTTTAAATAAGTGAAAATCTAAAATATGCAAAATTATAATTTAGGAGGTTGCATATAAAATAATAGGATAGCCAAAATAAAACAGTCCATTTAAAAAGAAGAAGAAAAGAATGATAAAAATATCTTAATACCAATAGAAACCAATATTATACACCCCACCCCCCCACCCCCCCCAAAAAAAAAACAAACAAAAACAAAAACAAAAGAAGTAATCTCTCATGTTTGGTAACGTTTTTTCTTTTTAGATTATACGAAATAGGTCATATGTGTAAGTAAACTCGTTAAACTGTTAACTAAATTAGAAGTAACAAATAGAATATTGCAGTGGGTGTAACAAACAATT
>CAIGRF010184123.1:1303-11677 GCA_903798235.1 Fraxinus ornus
CATTCTTGTTCTCTGTGTGGATCACCATTGGAGGCTGGACAATTGGACAGCTTGGATTACAGTTCGTGATCGTTCAAGTTCAAGAAAAGCATTGGAGTTCGTGAATCAGCAAAAGATTTTGCAGAATTCATTACAGGTATTATTTCTATCACAGTTTCTATCTAAACACAATGCGAATCCTGTTTGAGAATCGAAAAATTGTTTAATTTCGCTGCGCATGCATAAGTAGATCCCCAACACATTTTATACACATAAAAATAGAGAATGAATACAAATTTTAAATTCTCTCCAAATTAATTCTGGCAATTCCTCCTTGAAAGAATCCACAAATGAAAATCAAGTTTCTCTACCATCTATTCCAAACACTACCCAGGATCAACCAGGAGCTCTTGTTCAAGACTCAATTCACCCTACCAGTCCCTTATTTATCGGGAGCAATGATGGAACATGAGCCATGCTTGTTACACACAGCTTGGATTCAACTAACTACTACTTTTGGACTAGATCTATGGAGAGATCTTTGAAGATTAAGAACAAAATTAGGTTCATAGATGGCATCATTTGTGAACTTTGTGACCCCAACAGTCCTCTAATGGAGCATTGGTTGAAACGCAATGATATTGTGATAACTTGGATGCAAAATACCATGGCTATGGACATCAAATGTATCATAGTTTATGCAGAGACTTCACATTAGCTCTGGTTGGAACTTGAACAATGGTTTACACGACAAAATGCGCCAAGGATTATTTAGGTAAGGCGGGGCATAACATCCTTAATGCAAAACCAAGATTCTGTAAATGTATATTTCTTTGAACTTGAGACAATACTTGATGAATTGCGGAATTATGAGTCAATTCCTAATTGTACTTGTGGAAGTTTAAAAGCAGTGATTCAAAATCAACAGAGGGATTGGGTAATGAAGTCTTTAATATGACTTAATGAATCATAAAAGGGGATAAAGACACATATTCTATTGATTAAGCCTTTTCTTAGTTTGAATGAAGTTTACTCTATCATTTTACAAGAAGAAAAGATGAGATAAATTTCAAGTGATAGCTTGAGTAATGATTCTAAGGCACTGTCAAGCGGAGGCAATTAAATGACCTGCTGGATCACAAAAGAGGGATACTATTATACCTTTCGCAAAATCCATGGACGTTCTTTGGAAAGATGATTCAAGGCAAATCCAAATAGACAAGTGTACTTTTTGCAAATTCCCTGGACATAAAGCAGATAAATGCTTCAAGCTACATGGATATCCAACATAGTACAGGTCTGATGGGAAGAATATGCCTACTTTGAACCATGTTCATGTGGCTCTAACTTCTGAGCAGGAGTTTGTGAAGGACAAACCTCAAATGTTATTAACTCATGAGCAATATTCTCGACTTCTGTCACTTTTGAAACATGTCCCTAACAATCAAACATTCGTCCCTTGGGCAAACAATGTTCAAACTATTATTTCACCTTCATCTACTAATGGAAATATCCACAAAGTCTTTGGTATATCTCTATGCTTGTCTGTTTTTAATTCAAAACCTTATAATATTTCAGATGCTCATTGGATTCTGGATGCTGGAGCAACAGATCACATGATCTGCTCCAGTTTATTGTACCATTCTATTCAAGCCCATATTTCATCCTCAGTTGCATTACCAAATGGTGAATGGTACCTGTCATTCATAGGTGAACAACCAAAATCACAAAATCTATTACACTTCGTGATGTTCTCCGTGTCCCTGATTTCTATTTCAATTTGATTTCAGTGAAGAAAATGGCTCAAGAACTAAATTGTTGCCTTTTTTCTCTAATTATTGTTATATTCAGGAACTTTTGACTTGGAAAACAATTGGAATGGGTGAGGTGAAGCAAAGGTTGTACCATATGTTGCTAAAGGAGGTCTCCCATTTAGCCTTATCAAAAGCTTTGTCCAAATTCAGCTTAAAAACTAACATTTCTACATATGTCATCAACAATACAAACACCTTCAACCTTTAGCATATTAGATTATGTCATTCCTCTTATTCAGAATTCAATTTGGACAAAAATATTAATGTACCCATATCATCCAGTGTTAAGCCTTGTCTCATGTGTCCCATAGCTAGGTTACACAGATTACCATTTCCTATAAACCAACACAAATCTGAAAAATGTTTTCGATTGATATATTGTGATATTTAGGGTCCTTGCAATGAAATCGGCCATGATGATCTTAAATATTTCTTGACTATTGTTGATTATTTTAGTAGGTGTACTTGGACTTATATGTTGAAACTAAAATCAGAAGCAAGCACTAATTTGCAAAAAAATTGTACTATGGTAAAAACTC
Organism: Fraxinus ornus; assembly: GCA_903798235.1. NCBI lineage: Eukaryota > Viridiplantae > Streptophyta > Magnoliopsida > Lamiales > Oleaceae > Fraxinus > Fraxinus ornus. Next base: position 3,636 of record CAIGRF010184123.1, read on the forward strand.
AAATTGAAACAAAAGTAAAAATTATACGAAGTGACAATGGAGAAGAGATTTACAGGAAAGAGTTTTACCTAGAAAATGGCATAATACATCAAAGAACATGTATGGAAATACCTCAACAAAATGCCACTATTGAAAAGAAAACATCGACATATTTTAAATGTTGTGTGAGCATTGAAATTTCAAAGTGGAATTTCATTAAGATATTGGAACCACCGTGTTCTCAGAGTTGTATATCTCGTTAATAGGACCCCCAACTCCATTACTAAATCACAAAAACCCCTATGAGATTTTGTTCAAAAATAAACCTAACTATACACGTCTCGAGGTTTTTGGGTTCTTGACTTTTGCCACCACCCTTGTTAACGGGAGGCATAAATTTGACCCTAGGGCCAGAAAGTGTGTGTTCATTGGATACCCTTTTGGTACTAAAGGATATAGACTATTGGACCTAGACAACAGAAAAAAGCTTCATTTCTCGAAATATTATTTTTTATGAGACCATTTTTCCCTTAAAAAGTGAAAATGCTTGCAACCTCAATCCACTACCAACTCCAAATGAACTTAGTTTTGCTCAAGATCCTATCATACCCATCTCCAATCCTCCATTTCATGGTGACTTCTACAGTTTTTGACATTCAAGATGTTGATTTAAAAGATACAATAGCTATTGAATCACCCAATATTTAAACAAATGAAATGCTTAGCCCTGATAACTAGCATGTACCTGAAGATACTCACCAGAACACTCCCTCACATTTGCCCTGAAGATCAACCAAAATAAGGACTCCAACAGGTCACTTCATTTCTCCCATTTCAGAAACTAGACAAGCAAGAGGTCCAAATTCTATCAGGTCATCATTTTCCTCTTAATGCTAGCGTGTCTTACTAAAGGTTGTTCACATCGAACAAAGCCTTTGTAAATTTAATAACCTTTCATATAGAGCCTAACAAGTTTATCTAGAAGCGAGAAAATTCCCAAAATGGAGAGCATCCATGAAAGCTGAAATTAATGCTCTTGAACTTAATGACACATGGGAGATTGTTGATTTACCTCCTCATAAGCAATAGGCTGCAGATGGGTTTACAAAATCAAATTTAATGTTGAAGGGAGTATAGAAACGTATAAGGCTAGACTTGTAGAAAATGGATACACTCAACAAGAAAGATTGGATTACCATGAAAGATGGATACAGATTCTCACCTGTGGCAAAAATGGTTACTGTGAGAACCTTATTGGCTATTGCAGTAGTAAAATGATGGGTTTTATGTCAATTTGATGTTAATAATGCTTTCTTACATGGAGACTTAGAAGAAGAAGTTTACATAGAACTACCACCTCGATACCTTAGTAAGAATGACAGAAAAGTGTGTAAGCTTAGCAAAAGTTTATATAAACTTAAGCAAGCTTTACACCAATTGTATTCAAAACTTTCTGCTTTTATTATTCAGCATGGATACACTCGGTCTAAGGTTGATTATACCTTGTTTACCAAGACAACTCACACTTCTTTCACAGCTATCTTAGCATATGTGGATGACATAATAGTTGCTTGCAAGTGTATGAAGACAATCAATCAATTGAAGTGTTTACATGATGACAAATTCAAAATTAATGACCTTGACAAGTTAACGTATATTCTTGGAATTGAAGTGGCCAGATCAGCACAAGGTATTTTCATATGCCAGTGGAAGTATGCTATGGACATTCTAGCAGATTCTAGAACTACTGGTTCAAATCCAGCCAAAATTCCCTTAGATCAAAATATGAGATTATCTAGAGAAGAGGTGAGAACTTCTTGTTGAACCATCTCTTTACAGGAGTTGATTGCCAGGTTGCTATATCTTACTATAACGAGACCTGACTTGGCATATTCAGTTCAAATGTAAAGTCAATATATGGACAATTCTCGACTGCCACACTTACATACAACACATAATGTCCTGATGTATATTAAAAGGGCTCTAGGACAAGGATTACTCTATCTAGCAGATTTAGAAATTCAGCTCAAAGGCTATAGTGACTCAGATTAGGGGGCGGGGCATTTCATGATACAAGAAGATTTGTGACAAGTTATTGAGTATTTGTAGGAAGTTCCTTGGTGTCTTGGAAATCAAAGAAGCAAGTGTGGTCTCTAGATCTTCTGCAGAGGCAGAATATAGAGCCATGGCAAATGTCTCCATAGGTTACACTTTTTTATTGTGACAATAAATCAGCACTACATATTGCCATGAATCTTGTATTCCATGAGATAACCAAACATATAAAGATTGATTGTCATCTAATTCAAGATAAGATATAAGAAGGTAGCATCTCAACGGAACATGTGGTTAGTAAGTCACAAATTGCAGATATCCTTATCAAGAGTTTAGGTTCTCAAAGTTTTTATTCATGCATGCTCAAGATGGCAATACTAAATATACATTCTCCATCTTGCAGGGGGCTGTTAAAGATTGAAGAAGAACATGAGATCAATAGAAGAAAAGCTGGATTGAAGAAGAATATATGTTAGCAACAGTTTCAAAAGCAGCTCACAACAAATCAGCAATTAAAGAAAGATCTAGAAATGAAGATAAAATATTCTGTTAGTTGAGATGTTTGTTATTAGGCTGGGAATTCAAGGGCTGTATATAATAGATTTTTTCTTTTCTTTTTTGGAGTTGTTAGATTTTGATTCTTTCTCCCTTCAATATATATTCAGCATGTATGTTGAGAGTAGATACAAAGTTTCAATTCTCTCCAAATTAATTCCTTCTCGTATTAACTAATCAAATCTTGTAGCCTGTGACGCCTTGTTGTTCTTTTTCTGCTTCTGCGCTCTTTCGAAAAAAAATAGGATTTTGGAATGGTCGGTATAGGAAACTTTCGGCCAAGACTGAGAGGAGAAAGGTGTAACCTGTGTGTAGTGTCAGCTGAGAGTTGCACTAGTCAGGTCAAAACCTATGAAACGATTTTGTTTTTGTGTGAAGTCAAAAAATGACATCATTATCTCGTCACAAAAACAGTCGTTTTGAAACCATTTTTAATTTTTTTTACTTATCACGAATAGAACTTCAACCCGACAGTATTTCCCTTCCAATTTTGATTATTACTCTCAACGTCTCATTTATGTAGGCTGACTTTTTTTTTTTCTTGTTGCAATTATATAATTTTGTTTCTTTATCGAGAATTTTTTTTTTGTTTATTCAATAATATACTCTTATTTCTTTACTATTTTCAATAATAATTTACTACTAATTATTGATAATAAAATAAGGGTAAACTGGAAAAAAATTGACAAAAATTACTTTTTCAATAATATTAAATAAAATTTCTTAATTCGTATGAAAAATAAAATCATGTACCCATCTAATAGAAAATGACCCAATGGGAAATAAAACAACACACAAGGGCAATCTTGGCAAGTTACGCGTAAAAGTTCCGCACCACTGTATATGTACCCGCCTTCTCACCAAATAATAATTCACTGTTCGACGCTGTAGAGATTTTTAACGTTCGAATCACACAATCTCAAACCCTATGATTTCTCAGTCGGTCAATTAAATTCCATAAATTTTTCAACTACACCGTGCTTTTTGACTGGCAATTTTCACTTTGATCTCGGAGATGTCTAGGTGCTTTCAATTCCCGCCCCCAGGGTGCAGAGTGAAAGAAACCTGGAGAGAGGCCTTGATCGAAAAGATTAAGGTTTGTGGAACCCAATAGAATGACCTTGATTGAGTTCATGTATCTGTTTATGAATGAACCCGAGTATGTCTTTACTGCAGTGTACATTGCAACGGAGTTCTCGAGAATGTTCTACGTGTGATTTTTCCATGAACAATATATGAATCTGAAATTTGGGTTCTTCCCAGAATTTTTGTTACTTTGTAATGAATATAAAACTAAATCTTGATTTATACCAAATAATCTTGAACCCGTATGTTTTGATTCCATAATCGAGTTGTTCTGGATAAATATTTCTTCAATCCGTCACAATGTACGGTTTTGTAGTTCTTAAAGACAATGTTAATGGAGGTGAATGTGGAGTTGATGAAATTGTTTATTGAGACTTGAAATCAGTCTTGTTGTTTACTAAACAAAACTTGGAACGTTTAGCTGGTGAATGATTCGTAGAATTGAGTTCTATACTGCTTTAATTGGTGTTTATAAATGGAAGATTTATTGTTATGAGGGACAAGATATTTGCCTGGTTGCAAGAACAGATGGTCTGATTCAAGAAACATGCTGAACTAATGTTATTTAGGATTAAAGAATTGGGTTTGAGTCAAATAAAGTTTTCATTACCTATTAGGATTTGAAGCATTAGACTCTACATGGACCTAAAATCGATAGATCAGAAATTCATTGAGCCTAGAATTGGTGTTAAGAAATAAATGAACTATGATAACTATCTAGGTGCTAAGCTATCTGCTCAGTGAAGTTAATAAACTGAGCTTCTTTGTGTCTGTTCATTCCTGTCCATTTCGCATTTTTTCTTCCGTACCTTCAATTCTAAGATTGTTTTCTTGTTCTCTAAAGATCCAAAAACAGAGGGAGAAGGCCAAGGAAGAAAAGAGGAAGAGAAGGGAGGAGAAACAAAAGAGGAGAGAGAAGAAAGAGAAGACAAATCAGCTTTTGGAGAGGTCTTCCAATATTGAGAAGGTTTGGGTGGATACTAAAGACGGGCATCTTTATAAGGAAAGGAAAGATGGGAGCAGTCTTACTGAAGAGTATGGGCTGCCTACCTTGCTTATTCCCACCCCTTCTTCTGAAACTGAAAGCACTGAGAATAGCAGCAAGAGGAAAAGGAATTCTAGATATGGTTAGTTTGGTTTTCTCCTGGTGAATCAATCTCTTTTTACTTTTTTTCGGTATTTTTTATGCTTCATCATGGAGTGCTAATTTTGTTATTTATAAATGTTGAACAGGCGACACTATCGTGCTACAATTGGCAGTGAAAAAGCAGAAACGTGACACTTTATACAATGAAAAAAGAATAGATATTCTGCCCCAATTTAAAGATGAAAAGTTTCGCACCATTTCAGAGGGAATTGGCAACAATGGTCGAGGGTTCCCCCAAACTGATGAAGCAATCAAATGTTCGATTTCTGAGCAGATCGAGGCTACTGCTCAAGGCAAAAGTGGAATTCAATCTTCAAATGGTGCATATAAAAATCTATTTGCGAATTGGGATCCACTACCACTGCTGACTGTTCAGCTTGATCCAGACGATGAAGACTGGATCTTCAGGGGAAAGGGTCAAAATATACATTCAGACAAAAGGCTCAAATCCTGCAGTAATAGTATATCCATTCCATGCTGTTCTACTTTGTGGCCACACTCGCAGTTCTTGCCTGAAGCTGATATCTATGCATTGCCTTTTACTATTCCATTTTGAGTTTCTGTTGATGTAAATGGAACCAAGTGATTAATTGCTACTCCACAAGGATTTTTAGTAGAAACTCCACTGGCAGTTATCAGCTCATCACTGGGAGTGAATTTAGTTTATATATGTAAGCAGAGTTTGAGATAGCACTGTATAGGAGTGTCTTCTGAAATTTTCCCCTATGGAAGTTCCAAATTTTCTTCTAGAAGTTGTTCTCGAGGTTGTAAACTTGTAACTTGTAACATCCCCAGGCAAAAATTATCTTGTCGGCCGATTTTTTGTCAATGCAACAGAAATGAATTTTCAGATTAGTTAGTATAGTTTTGGATTAATTTTCGATTATTTAGTGTCATTTTGGATAAAAAATTTATTATTTAAATCTACTTTACTTCTTGTCTTTCCTCTCGTTTTGATCTTGTTCTTGTTCTTGTTCTATTCTTCTTGAATGGAAGTAGTTCGAGTAACTAGCTTTTGTATTGTTTTAAGAGCAAAGTTCCGATGATTGAGTAGAAGGATTTCTCAATTCCTAGTTAGGAAGTTCCATGTTCATAATAAAAATTTATAAAATTTGGCTGAATGATAGAATGTGGAAATCAAGAGACAGTTGAAAAGAGGAGATGTGATGTATTTATTGGAAGTGTATAAAGATTTGTTTCTCTCTTGGTGTAGGTAAATTTCTTTCTTTTTATTCATTGAATGCAACCAGAAACTCTAACAAACAAAGAACACAATCAAACCCTGTTATTTCAAGAAATGACTATCAATGCTCATTGATTCAACTGGATATTAAAACCCGATGAAAATTAGAATGTCATTGAATCGTAAGTGAATACTGAGAATTAACCTTGATCAACAAACTCGTAAAAGAAATTGAATACCGAAATTAGACTAAAAATATTTGAAAAAAATCTCCAAAGACGCTAGCTTTTATCAATAAACAACAAACAAGAATTTAAATCACTCTAAAAAATGGACTTCATAAATCTCAAACACCCATACACAATTCAAGATTGGACATCATAGATATGTTACCATTGCGTAAAATTACTCTTGCCAATGGACTTCACAAATCCCGTGACATGCCAAACTTTAATGCAAAATTGATGCATCAAGAAGCGTGAACAAACAAAAGCACAATCAAAACCTGTTGATTCTATAAGAATGTCAGGATCGAGTATCAACACATTGATTCAATTGAATATCGAAATTAAATTAAAATATTTGTTAATTTTAATTAAAATAATAATATACAATAACCCACAAAACTATAGTAGGCCATGCAAAAGTTTTCAACTATTTTATTAACTAATTGGGGGTTGATATATAATGTAAGGCCCCAAGATTCTTTACTATTTCTATGGGTGGAATTTACTTGGTTTTATACGAGCAAGTTTTTTTAATCAACTTTTTTGTTTTTTTAATTGGCATAAGATTATATTTGTAAAATAGTTGTGTTTATTATTAAGAAAAAAAAGTTAAATATATTCACGTCACATTTTTTTGAAAAAAAAAGTTCTAATGACAATCATATGGGCAAAGCCCTGCGCCCCCTATTGGAGGGGGGCCAAGCTCAAAGCCAGGCCCCCTCCAATAGGGGGGTGCAAGCCTGGATTTGAGCCAGGCCTAGTAGCATAACTCCAATCCTATATGTTCACGTGGAATCCCACTCACTTAAATGTTGACACGTATCTATTGTTAAAATTCATTAAAATATTGTGTTTCTCTCTCCTATTTTTCCAAGCCACCTAATAAATGACAACGTTTGTCAAACTTTAATTTTACTCTATTTCTCTCTTATTTACCATATTTAATTTTTAATCTTAATCATCTAGACAATAATTTTCAACATTCTTCAGACAAGTGACAGACAAAGATAAAAGTAGTTCAAATCAAGCTACTATTCAAGATTCTCCAATTCAATTGAAAATTGTTTCAAGTCTGGACTCTTCAGCTATAAATAAGAGATGATTTCTTTTGTTATCCTCAAGTGTGAAATAGCAGAAGATATTCCACTTCTGCAAGAAAGTTTAAAATTTTTGTATTAAGAAATCTTGTTATATTTCTCAAATATTGTACTTCAATATCCATTTGATCAATAAATTTATTTCTTCAATTTTTTTTGGCACCTTCTTCCTATTTTGTCAAACACCTCCTTCTCCACAACCGTTCCACCAACCTTATATGTGTGTGTGTGTGTAAAAATCCATAAAATTTATTAAGCATGCAAAATTTACCTAAGTATTTGCATGAAAACAAACAAGATTTTACTAAACAAGACCTAATTAATTTTCCATACAAATAAGAAAATATATAAATTTCGAGAACCGAAGAAAAAAATCTCCTTCAAGTTGATAATATTTTTTGTTCACTATTGCACAGTGTTCTAAAAAGCGTAAAGCGTGACAAGACGTGGAGGCCAAACTTCAAGCTTTACAAGCCTAGGCGAGCCTAAGCGAAGCTTATGCATAAAAAAAACGTTTTTTTAATTTTAATTTTTAATCATTGTAAAAAAATTCAATAATTTAATAATACATACCAAACATCTAAAATTATAAAATACTGTATTTACTTAATAATTCCTACATAAAGATAAGTTTCAAAATCATAATTACATAACGTAAATAACTTGTAGCTTAAATCTTATCTAATCTAAGTCTTTATTAGACTCCAATTCAT
>CAIGRF010184194.1:6183-37538 GCA_903798235.1 Fraxinus ornus
GGGTTTCTGGTGGTAGTGCAGTGGTGGTTGGAGATTTTGGCTTCTACATTGTTTTGGCTGAAGAATGAACAGTGTACAAAATTATTTCCCGTGTTTTGGGTTTTTGGGTGGGTTTGGCTTGAAAACGGCCAAAACAATATTTTCATGGTTTTGGTGTTTTGTGTGCAAATTTTTTTTATCATTTTCAAAAACGTGTTTTCGAAAATAGGAAAGAGAATATGTTTTCACCGTTTTGAAAAATTGAAAGCAGAAAACGATCTGAAACGTCAAAGAGAACGTGAGTTTTTGGATAATTTTCCCTTTTTAGTTGCGTAGATTGCCCGTAAATGGAATCTCATCCCAAGGGACGAAGGCCCTCATAACTCCCTTAACAAATGTCTAGCCCAAGAAGTTTATTTAAACACATAAAAATGTATTTTTGCATTATTCTTCTTATAATTGTTTACATTTTATTTAATTTCGATATAGTCAAAGATAATAACAGTGAGCTTGTGTTTCTACTCGTATTTTAGATAGTGGGGATATGAAGTCAATTATGCTCCAGCTCCCTAGTAATAATAGGAGAAATGTGGAAATAATCAAATTTGAAGGTAGTCGGTTCCTCGAAAATCTATAACATTTTCAAGGTGTAGATTCTGAAAAAAAATTCTTCTCCTTTCCTCCTTTCTAATTTCTTAATTTTTCAATATTGACTCAGTCACTCGAGCATCCAAATGGAGAAGGAAACGCTAAAAAAACTCGCTTTCCGTAACACAACTTCTTATTCACTATCGGACCATGTTTCTTGAACCATCTCAATTCTCAGTACATATGTCATAAGACTATTCCACGTATCGAGATTAGAATGGGATCGAATACTTTCACGTCTCATTTAGTGCCTAATTTATCTTGATTTTCGATTAATGAACCTGAAGGAAACAAGTGAAAATTTAAATGCTATCCAAACATATGGAACTGCATGAATCAGAGTCATCGAAAAAGAGAAAATTAAAAAGTTGAGGGAGGAATAGGTTCCGTTGGCACATAAAAACAGTAAGATTTAGGCGGGGGACCCACTCGAGATACGGTAGTGTGCGAGCGAATCATTTAATTTCACGTTAACGCCACCTAGACTGGAGATAAATAACATTTTTGATTTGTTTGTGAGAAACGATGCAACAACTTTGCCACGGCACGTGCTCACGTGACTCCTTAGAAGTTGTGAGTTTTATTAAATATATAATTACTTAAATTAAAATTTTAATTTCTATTTAAGCAAATTTTCTAAAAGCATTCTCGAAAAGGGAGAGCCCAAATCTCAGTGTTTATATTTTATTGTTTCACGTAACAGAGACCGTAAAATTATATTACATTAGTCTTCCCAAGGTTACATTTTTTGTAATCTTCAAAATAATAATTTATATTTCAATTATGTTACATGTACATTATTTTTTACATTTTTATTTACATTGTGTTACATGGAGAAATAACGTTGGACAGTTTAAAAATAAAAACAATTTTTCCACCAACAATTTTTTTAAAAGAAGAAGGCCATGTCAAAAGGGATGTAAAGGAACGAGTTTACATGTAGCATTATTGTTTATATTTAGCACGGTCTCACTTTTGACGGATAAAGTTTCTGTTGGCTCCATTTAAATGTCTTATTTACCCTTGTCTGCCGCATCACTCGAGCTAACATTTATATCATAAAATTAGATAGGGAAGGAATAATTTTTACGATTCTTTTAAATCTCACATATACTCGAGAGGACATGCATAAAAATGATGCTTCCAATCTGATGCTACCAAAATCCGTGCGTATATAATCTTGAGCTTGAAGACAAGGGATGAGCATGAGCCGTATCTACGTTGATGACTGCAAATAGGTGGAATTGAATCTACGATACCTGAAACAAGTATGTCGAGGCATGTCATCTCCGTCCCTTCGTTGAGAGAAAATTTATGCGTAAGGTTATGAACTGAAAATTATGTAAAACATACTTGAATAATAAACCTTGATTCTATATTTATAGAGGTTGGTGGCTGGATCCTTTTAGGATTAAGCCACTTAGAATCCCTCTCATTATCACATAAAGTGATTAAGTTATACTAAAATTACCTTTTGGAGTTTGACTTGAACGGTAAGATGTTGAATATTGGATAATGATGGATGTAGAGAATTTTAGATATGGGAGGACTAAAACTTATCAAAAGCATGAGATAAGGACACGAAGAGTGGTATCACCAATATAGGCCCTACCCTATCAAGAATCGACCAACGAGCCAAGCCCGACCATGTTTATGAGGAATTTGAGGGTATAATTGCTTGGGGGAAAAAAGGTCGGGTTGTATATGCGAGGGCTCGGGATCCGGGCTACGTCCTTCGTACCCATCACAATCATCTCCAAATATTAAGAAATGTAACATGAATCAAGATGAAATATTTTGTTTCTTTGGTTATCATCTAATTATTATTATGACAAATTCATACATCTAATCTTGTTATTAGTAAATAAGAAGACTTCATTTCAAATAAAGTGTCGCTTATAGTGATATGTGTCGATGACTTGACATCTTTCCATCTGTTAATAAGAATGTGCTGTGATACGGAACAGTAGAATTGAAGTTGTTTTCAATGTTTTCTGTGATAAAATAACATGCACGGCTCCAAACTATTATTGCACAACTCGACCTTACAAAATTTAATTCTCAACAACCACAAGGGTATAAACGTCATTGACTTACCCCAACCCACTCACCCCAATGCCCCCTTGGTGAGTTGGTGCTTTGGGAAGGATGATAAAAGCTGTCCCGACCGTATTTCATGGTTAAAATACAAATACAAAAACAACCCCGAAAAGAAGCAACATCACTTTTACACATGGGCCTCTCTACTTGCCTTTCTGTTATCGCATAGTTAAAAATGAAAGAAAGAAGATAAAGTGATATAGAGAGGGTTGGGTTTTGTTAGAAACAATTTTGATTCTGATTGTTGTTCAAGTGAATTAGACAGAGAGAGAAAAATGGTGGGCTCAGCAGCATCAGACAGGGGCAAAGAAGCAGCAGGGATGATGGCCCTTCATGAGGCCCTCAGAAGCGTCTGTTTAAACTCAGACTGGACTTACTCTGTCTTCTGGACCATTCGCCCTCGCCCGTATGTGCCCTCTTTATTTTCTTGATTTTTCTTCTATCCCTGCTTAAAAATCACTTCTTTACTCCATTCTTGCAGGAGAGTTAGAGGTGGCAACGGTTGCAAGGTTGGAGATGACAATGGTAGCTTGTAAGTGTTTAATATGACTTTTCCTAGAACAGAGCCTAATGTTTTTCTTTTGTTTCTTGGATTTAGGTTGTTAATTTTTTTGTTTTGGTACAGGATGTTGATGTGGGAAGATGGGTATTGTGGAGGCAGAGTTGCAAACTGTTTAGATGAGATGGATGTAGAAGATCCTGTCAGAAAAGCCTTCAGCAAAATGTCTATTCAGTTATATAATTATGGAGAAGGGTGGGTACTGGGTAGGTGTTTTTGGTTTTATAGATAATTTCTCTGTCATTCTCTGTGCCCCAATTATGATTAGGCTGCTGCACAGGGAACTAAAATCAAAATTCGAAAATGTTTTTAGAATGTGTATTGACTATTGAATGAGTGTATTGTGATTGGTGAATTGGTTGCAGGTTGATGGGGAAAGTTGCTTCTGATAAGTGTCATAAATGGGTATTCAAAGAACCAGCAGAGTGTGAACCAAATATCTCCAACTACTGGCAGAGTTCATTTGATGCAGTATGTAAATCAAGAAACCCTTTATAGCATGTTCGATACGTTAAGTTGAATTAGACGAGACGGAATAGATAGAACAATTATCTTTTGTAATAATCAAGAAAGTGGACTTTTCACCTCTCAATTATTGGTCTGATTGAACTTGTGTTACTTCTGTGATTTACTAATTGCAGGTTCCTCCGGAGTGGACTGATCAGTTTGAATCAGGCATTCAGGTCAGAATCAATAGTTTAGGGTTGGGTTTTGCTATGTGTCACCCCTCGTGTACAAATAGAATACGCTTTAGGGTTAATATGTTAATCCTTCAATTCTTAATGGTTTAACCTTTGTGACCTTTGACATGTCTCAAGACTATAGCTGTTATTCAAGCTGGACATGGCCTACTTCAACTGGGTTCTTGCAAGATTGTGAGTTTATTTCGTAAATATTTTGTTATTATAATCATGTTTAGATTTCGGATCGCTTTTATCTCACGAGAGAGTTTGTATATCTTGTTATAGATACCTGAAGACCTTCATTTTGTGCTGAGAATGAGACATATGTTTGAATCCTTAGGCCATCAATCTGGATTTTACTTATCCCAACTGTTTTCTTCAAATCGGAATGCCCCATCGTCTTCTGCAGTGCCTTTAAAGCAACCAACAATGCCCATCCGCCCTCCCCCGCACCTATTCAATTGGGGACTGAGGTCAATGCCTTCAGCAACTTCAGTCCTTAATGCATCTCCCAATTTTCAAAGTTCGGCTCAACTTGGTACTCCTCGGTCCAAGGACGAAATGCACATGTTCATTCACCCGCATTCGTCAGAAGCAAGGATGGGAGGTATGATGGGAGATCATGAAAACGACATCAAATGGCCTAATGGATTGAGTTTCTTCAATGCTCTAACTGGACTCACAGATGATGCTAAACTTCTGTTTAATCCTAATGACCTTGGAAACAAGCCCGAAAATCCGAATTCAGATGCTTTGAGTTTGCACAACAATGGTGGCGTAAATCCTAATGAGTTATTGACCTTGGATAGCCACCCTGATAGCATTCGAAAAATGGAGAAGAACAAGTTCATGAGGAGCTTTACATTACCTGCAAGAATGACTACACCTTCTTCTACTGCTTCAGTTGATCATCACGTCACACACGATACCGGGGAGTATAGAAATGAAGCAGGAATGTACTCTGATGTTATGGAAAATTTCTTGGAGTAATTTTATAAAGGTCATGCATGAAAGGATAATAGGTTAAGAAGTTGTATTTAGGATGATGTTCCTTTGATGTTCACCTTCGTTTGTTTATCATGTTGTTCTTCGATCCTTCGGGACTTTCATAATTTGTTGTAGACTTCAGTTTGCCATGAAAAGTTCCAAAGAAAATAAATGTTCTAAAATTGATAATTGATCGTCAACGTCGAAAATTATTGAACACTTGCTAAGATCTATTTTTCTCGTGACTATAGTTTGGCCTCAGTGAGCTCAGTCTTGGTCATGGTCTACCTTGCCAAGTCATTTTGCCTCGTTATTTTTGGATCTAACCACGCAAGTATATCCTACTCATCTAGACTATTGCTTTCTTATATTCGCAACTCGATGGTCAACTATCCACCTTGTTGGGTAGGAAAAAGAAAAAACACCTTTAATCATGCATAAAGAGAATTAACAGGCGTAATTGCGGGATTAATGGCCAAATAAGCGTAGATACTGCAAGAACCATGAATAGTGTGAATTGGCAAATTCTTTAATAGTCCATTATACAACTTTCCTCTTTTGAATTTCTCAAGGACAATGTGATGTTGCTAGAAGTTAATAAAAATTTGGTCGGTGTTATGAAATGTGCAATGAAAAATAAATAAAAGTTGTGAGTCAATGATGCGTAGTTAAAATTTGACCAACTTTCTAGCAAACAAAAGCTTTACCAGACAAACACTAACATCTGTAAAGCATTACAACCGTTTATGAATTACTTCTACCGTGTAATTTGCTTACAACTTTTTGAGGTCCAAAATTATGCATTTCTTACCATTCCAAATAGTGACAAAGATGAAGGGCTTATTTGGCCGGATTTTTGTTTTTGTTAGAAAAGCTTTTTGAGAAAATTATTTTGGACCAGCTTACTTTAAAATTTCTCCTAACAAGACACCGAAAACTTTATCAATATATTTTCACCTTTCCTTCTGAATAGGAACTCTGTTTGTTGAATCAACGGAAACTGTGGAGTGATGTGAAAAATGTGTTAGAGCATTAACATTCAATTGGACAAACACGTCTTCTTACAAACGCGCTTTCTTCAAATAGACAAAAAAGAGTTAAAAAAGAAAAAAAGTGTGAACAAAACTGTGCCTCATCAGACTACTTGTGCTCTTGTAATGCGTTTCTTGGCCAGACCCCCCCTCTTGTTGGCGTTGTAATGGCACGACATTCTTTACATGATGATACAAAATACCTCAACGCTCTTCTCCCAAACCATCCTCTTAAATCACTCCCATTCTTGCCCTGTTTTCTCGATTTTGACTTGGGACGTTCGACCGAAACAGCAGCTTTTCTTGATCTTGATCTTGATCCCTGGTGCATCAGTACCGGCGCCGGCGCAATGAATTGCCACCTTCTAGAGGAGCCATACGGTAGAGTAAAAGCTGCCGTATTTGCTGGTAATTTGGATGGAATTTTCGCCCCGTTTGGTACTTCTCTTTCAGAAGCCTCACTTGTACTTGTTCTAGCACTGCTACAATTGCTTCTTCTGCTGTTGGTGCTGTTACTGCGGGACGACATTAAAGAATCCTTGCTGCTTATGCTGCTTGTTGAACGTGAATAATTAAAGCTATTTGCGGATTGAAGTGGAAAAACGTGTGGTAAAAGCCGGCCATTCAAGAACAAATGATCGGCGGGAGAATCTGGTGTTTTTGGTTTTGGTGTAACACATTCGAACTCAAACTCGGACATGATTGGATCGAAAACTTGCCGCTGTTCGCCGGAGAATTTGCATGGAATTTTGTGATATACTGATTGAAGTGAGAAAGCTGACATTTATATGAAGCTAAAGTTGATATGAACAAAGCACAAGAGTTGGCCTTTCCCTTAAAGAGGGATCTCATGTGGTATGAAATGGACCCCCTTGTTGGGACGGCCAACACCACCTCCGCTTAAATAATCAAATAAATAATGAAGCTTAGAACGCGACCTCCTCTTATAAAATATAACTTGTTCGATAAAATATATATGTAATTTTCATAAACGAATGACAAAGAAACTTCATTAATTTGCCGATGTTTGTTTGCTCAGATGTTATTGACCATATTTTTAAGCCCCTAAGTGTAGTTAAAAATCATATTCTTACAGATTTTAATAAAAGTTGATGAAATGCGTGGATGAAAAGTTGCGGATTCCATAAAACCGTTGCTTAGGTGTTACATGGTATCAATTAATTAATTGGTAAATTATTTAATTTTTGGAACCTATTATGAATTTATTCGTAAATTAATTGATGTATTATATCATTATTGTTTATTAAAAACTAAGTAATAATGCTTAGTAGTAGATCATTTATCCTCTAAATAGTGACAATTACAGGTATTACTTCAAAATTAATAACTATTATATGGACTAAGTGAGAAGTGACAAAAGAATCCTAAAGGATAATGTAAATTAAGAGACAACTGGTACTTTATACCAATTTTTTACATAGTGGTTGACTGTAATTCATTTAATCAAAAAAATTTATTTAAATTTAGGCATGAAGCCTGTTTGTACAAATTAAAATTTTCATTTTCATTCTTTTACTAATTTTCAACCACACGTTCTTCCATAAAATAATATTTTCTATTACATCAATAACTTTTCCTTTTTTTTCAACCACACATCTTTCCAAAATAATGTGGCTCAAACACACCCAAAGTAACTAAAATATCTAAGTTTTAACATATACCTTCAAATACACGTGCATGTCTATCGATTGAAGTCCTTGTACAAGTATATCCATTAAAGCTTTTCCTCTTGTCCGTGGAAGAAAAGGCAAAAGTTTAGGACAATATTGAAACCAGCTTAATAATGTGATGAAACATTTATTTGAGAATCCAGACATGGCGACAACTTAGGTGTTTAGTATTTCATTGTCTCCCATTAGGGTTTACGTAAAGGACCATCGGGTCCATGTACATCTCCTTATGCCTTTGGGACCACTTCATTTGTTATTGCATATTGTCTAGGCTCTAGCAATTCTACCTCTATCTTCATAATTGAATTATGGTCAAACGTTAATTGCAATGCAATTTTCAGCTAGACTTCATACTGCATGCACATTAAACATATCCATTGTAAATTTATTTCGTAAGTGGATCGTGTCAATACAAATTATACAGGTAATAAAGTAATGAATAATATATCTAGATTATGAGGATTGATTATCTACTTATTAACATTTTTTATTTTGAACTTTACTATAACTAATTATCTACGAAAATATTGAATTAATCGAGGGATTATGCCAAATTAACTCAATTTAGACCTTCATGGCAAATATTATGCATCTTGTCAGAGCACAACCTTTCTTTGCTGCAAGAAATATGATTATGTGTTGTATCAATTCAATGGGGAAGTTGGAAGTGACTTTATATTTGATAAAAGAAAAGTGAGAAATTCATTAACGCATCTTAAAGCTTTTTCTAATTAAATGTAGTTGCACTCATAAGTATTTAGTCAATAAACAGTGCTTACTCAAATATGATTATATTGTAAGAATTCTCTATTTTCGTCGCATCATTTTAATACTAATTTATTTTTTCATCAATGTAAATGTGGAAATGTCCAGTTTCTTTTTATTTTTATTTTTTTTAAAAGCTCATTTATAAATGGAATTCTAGAGAGCCATAGACTTCAATGCATCCTCCAAACAAATTTGCAAACGTTCAAAAATAAAAATTGTTTATATCCAAGATGCATGCAAAGTGCGTGTAAAGAGACAATATGATTAGGGCTTAGAAATACTATAAAGGGGAAAAAGTAGAACTCTTTCCTGATCGATCAAGTACCCCCTATCAATTCTTGGATCGAGGCATACTTTTGATGCTCTATTCATGGAAGGGTAATTTT
The DNA here is from genome assembly GCA_903798235.1 of Fraxinus ornus. Lineage (NCBI taxonomy): Eukaryota > Viridiplantae > Streptophyta > Magnoliopsida > Lamiales > Oleaceae > Fraxinus > Fraxinus ornus. Next base: position 15,016 of record CAIGRF010184194.1, read on the forward strand.
TGTTCAGTCTATTCATTCGTACTTGAACCATTACAACATGCGAACAAAATAAATTTCTTTATAATTCACCACTTGTTCTTTTATTACTCTATCTTACAATTTTGTTTCAATCAATTCATACTTCTAGAATTGATCATACACGCGTAAAAAAGACATTTCGGTACAAATTTGACAAGACAAAAAAACTTTTTATCACTTTTTTTTTTTAAAAAAAGAATTACCTTAAAATTTCACCTAGGTAATATAAAGCCATGTTCTAAAATGCGCGAAAATGCGCTGCCTAGGCGCGATGCGGGTCCAAAACGCGTCGAATTCGAACAATGCGTGTAAAAATGCATCTGATTCAAAATCCCCCTTTTTTTTTTTTTATTTTTTTTTTTAGGATTGGCCGTGGGTCGGTTCTGTTCGGTTCCAAANNNNATGCCTTTGGGACCACTTCATTTGTTATTGCATATTGTCTAGGCTCTAGCAATTCTACCTCTATCTTCATAATTGAATTATGGTCAAACGTTAATTGCAATGCAATTTTCAGCTAGACTTCATACTGCATGCACATTAAACAAATCCATTGTAAATTTATTTCGTAAGTGGATCGTGTCAATACAAATTATACAGGTAATAAAGTAATGAATAAAATATCGAGATTATGAGGATTGATTATCTACTTATTAACTTTTTTGAGTTTGAACTTAACTATAACTAATTATCTACGAAAATAAGTAATTAATCGAGTCATTATGCCAAATAACTCAATTTAGACCTTCATGGCAAATATTATGCATCTTTTCAGAGCACAACCTTTCTTTGCTGCAAGAAATGTGATTATGTGTTGTATCAACTCAATGGAAAAGTTGGAAGTGACTTAATATTTGATAAAAGAAAAAGAGAAATTCATTAACGCATCTTATTAGATTGACAACGCATCAACTATACTTGATTGACAATTCATAGGCAAGGCTTGCTTTACTTCTCTTATTAGATAAAACAAAAGTGATAAATGCATTAACACATATTAAATCTTTTTCTATAATCTTGCATGATTTCGTAAGTAAATGAGTATAGTTGCATTTATACGAATTGTAACAATCAAAAGTGCTTACTTGAATCTTGGGTGGATAATGATTATATTTCAATAATTCTCCATTTTTCGTTGTGTTGTTTTGATACCAACTTACTTTTTCATCAATGCAAATGTGTGACAAATGTTGAATTTTATTTTTTAAAAAGCGTATTTATAAATGGAATTCTAGATAGTCGTATACATCCTCCAAATAAATTCATGTTCAAGATGCGTGCAAAAAACAAAAAAAATGTATACATTCAAGATATGTGTAAAGGCAAACAATATGGTTAGGGCTTAGAATCAATTTTTTGGCCAAGACGTACTCTTGATGCTTTGCTCATGGAAGGATAACTTTCGTTTAGTCTATACATTCATACTTAACCATTACAGCAGGTACACAAAAGAATTTTCCTTATAAATTTGATAGGACAATTAATAAATCTCATCACTTTTTCTTTTATAATTCTACTCTTCCAATTATGTTTCAATAAATTCATACTTCTATAATTAATCATATGTGCGTAAAATTATTGGACAGTTCAATACAAATTTGACAAGACAAAAGATAAATCTCTTTTCTTATTTTTTTGTAACTTTACTTGCATAATAATATAAAGTGATATTTATTTATTTATTTGTGGGTGGGTGGGTGGAATTTCTCTCTATCACTCACTGAGTGTGTTAGAGAGTGAAAAAGTTAGAAAATTAAGAAAAAAAATCCACAATATTTCAATTTCAGATTCAAAGGCATAGTTTATGCAAGTCTCTTTCTGTCTTTTAATTTTTGGTAAAAGCTCTTTGCTCGTTTGTTTGTTTAACCTTAGGTAAATGTAGCTGAACATAGAAGTTTAATTTTGTGTTAGAAGATTTGAGTTGAAAATAAAAATTCATGTAACATCGTCAATCAATATTTATTGTCATAATTATATCTTCAGTTTATTATTACATCTTGTCCTTGACGATTGTTCTTTTCAAATATTTTTGTAAGTACATTTTAAAATGACGGTCAAATATTTTATTGTACATTTGTAATTATTAATAAAATAATATTACACGCAACTCAAAATTTTTCATTATTTTTTAATCATAAATTCCCCATCAAAATCACTATTTCAAAATGTATTTTTGAAAAAAAGAAAAAAAAAAAAAGAAAAGAAAAAGAGGAGGGTCTCAAATGGGCTCAAGCAAAAAAAAAATCCACAAAACTTCAATTACAGATTCAAAGGCGAAGTTTATGCAAGTCTCTTTCCCTGTCTTTTAGTTTTTGATAAGAGCTATTTTTTTTGTGTTTGTGTTTGTGTTTAATCCTCTGTATTTGTGTTTTTTGTTTTAAGGTTCGTGGATAAGCGTTGTTGAAAGTCAAGGTTTAATTTTGTGTAAGAAGAATTGAGTCCAACAATCAAAATGCACGAAAGATCATCAATTACTGTATTATGTCGTACTTATATTCATTAATTAGAACATCTTGTCCTCGATGATTATGTTCAAATGACAAATATTCTGTTAGCACGTTTTAAAATGACGATCAAATATTTTATTACACTCTTGTATTTATTATTATTTTTGATTATTTAAAAAATATGCTTGACAAATAATTCTTTAACGCTGTTCTAAAACACATTTTGTCCAAATTTAAAAAAAAAAAAAAAGTTGATGATTAAATCAAATAGTTGGTGATTTATATTTCATTTTCTTTATGCAGGCAGACTGTTTGAAGTAAATGAATTATTGATATGGATTACCGACATTTTAATATTAATATCTACTTTATTGTATTTGTATGCATTGAATTAATGTTATTCGACAGCTAGTTATTTATATATTTTTGAATTGTTTTACGTTAATTTGTAAAAGTTACAAAAGAAATGTCATTAGTTATATTCATGTAGTGTTGCTGTAAATATTAAAAAATTAATTATGGTACGGAACCGAACTCGAACAGTTCCATAATTATATTTGAACCCGACGGTTCCATTTATTAAATACCCAAAAAATTTAGGAACCGAACAAAACCGACCCATGTCCAGTCCTAGGCAAACTGGACAAGGTTTTTTCCTGTTCAACCAATGTTGTAGGATGCTCAATTTGTGGGTGGTCCTTCTCTTCTCCTAATTATTAGATTTCAATCAGGGATCTTGTTAAAACTCCCAGAAACCAGTTAAAATAATTTTCAAAGAACACATCTTCATTCTATACTAACCCAAATTCTATACTAACCCAACTTACCCAATTCAAATCAAAATTGTTCAACACAAAATTGGAGATGTAAAAAATTTACCATCTACTGTTGTTTTAATATTTTTATAATATACATGTATGCGTTTGATTATATATGCACATATATATTTTTATTTATTTATTTTTGACATTCTAGTTGAACTTGATCCTTTCCCTTTTCCAAATCAATGCACAGGCCAGTTTTAAAAAACACAGGGAAATAGTGACACTCAAAATAAAGGAAAGGAAGAACTTAATAAAAAGGAATCATTGTACCTTTCTTCATACATTCCAAAATCTGATCGGAACTAAATTGCTCTTCCTCTCCCCTTCTGTCAACCACTTTCCTATTATCCTCAAGCATTAATGGTGCTAAAGCTTTTGTCGGATACTGAAGTGAGATTAATCAAAGAGTCATATTAAACGTGATGAAGAAAAAATATTAGTGTTTGTACATCAAAAGTTTATGAAGATCCATCTCATAAGAAAGAGAAATCTAGATTGAATGATATTAATGAATAATAGAACAATAATTAGATTCATAGAGAAATCCAGTTTATGCAGATCCATATCATAATTATCAATTAAAGCTGGCACAGAAGCCACTAAAATAACAAACCAATGTACAAAATTTAAGTTTTATACAGCAATTATATTCAAAGAAAAATACGACATTTTATCATGCTGATAGTAAGTTTACCAAAAATCAAGGTTATAATCAAACATTTCAGCCTTTCCACCAATGTCATTCTGTAGACGTGTAATATGCCAGTCAAATATCTCACGGAGTAAAACAAAAATCCTTGTAAACTATGTGAAAAATAATTTCTACGCCTCTATAATCAGTCAAATGTCGCATTAAAAGAAAGAATATGAACAAAAATACATGCAAAGTACGTAAACTGAAAATTACCGTCATGTAAATGGGACCATTGTACCCACAAACTTCAGTAAAATATGGAAGAGCTCCAATATGATCCAAATGGAAATGTGTGACGACTATGCATGTGAGGGAGTTGTTGAAGTCGCCGGACTTTGAGATCAAGGAGAAGTCAGGGTACCGACGATGATCTGAGTAGCCCATGTGCATACCGCAATCGAACATTATTTTCTTATCATTTATTGTCACCACCACGCAGCTCTTTCCGACCTCTTGTCCTGCGCCTATAAATGTACGTTCAAAGTCAAAATACAATGCCTATGGTGGTAAAAATAAGAAGCAATCAATTGGGCATATCATCGAACAGAAAGTGGGCAACAAGGTGTCTCGAGGCAGTATCGTTTACAGTCTGAAACCGACAATAACCGTGTGTGCTCACGTCTCAGAGTTCAGCCGAGAATACAATTTAGATACCCGTTAGAAAACGCTCTCAATTAAAAAGAAAAAAATGTATAATAATCTGTTAACAAAAACGAGCAAGACACGATATTCGTGAAAGTACTGTTAGACGATGGCATCTCTTGGATAGAGAGGAGGGGAGGAGAGAGAGACAAAGAGTTACCAAGGACGAGACATTCAATGGCCATGGATTCAGTTCTGCGGTGACAAGGGGACGGAGCTAGAGGTTGCTTTTAGGAGTTTGAAAGGTTGGCGGAGGGTTTTCTTCGGTAGGGAGAGAGAAAGGGTTTAGAGACCATAAATTGAACGATTGATCGGGGATTTTGAGCGCGCCAAGATTGTCTCCATCCAAAATAATAAATTTGGAAATTTTAAAAAAAAGAAAAGAAAAAGTTTAGTTATAAAATATGTAATGGAATTTAATTTCCATATTCCACGATAAAAAAAAAAAAAAAGAAAAGAAAAAAAAAAGGCAAATCAAACTGGGCTTATTGAACCAAATATTGAAAAAATCTAGTAATGATGAAATTCATAATAAATAAATAGATACATATCCTCCTTATCTCACTTATAAAATAGGTGGACTCGAGGCCAACACAACATAAAAAAATAAGAATAACAAATTGGCTCAAAATCGAAGTTACCGTAGGGACGATTCTCGGTAGAGCTCTCTTGTTCACGGGTGATTTGAATGCGTTCACTATAAGGGCGAGGCTTGAAATTACCTAAATGGTTGGGTCGCTTCTTCGTGGGGAAAAATTATCTTTAAGTGGATCTTTCAATAACATTGAACAAACGAAAAGTTATAACTTATGAGAAAAAATAATGGCAAAAGCAAAAGTGCTTCGTCCTCATCATGTGTGTCTCACTCTGAACTTGTGTCGACTCTTACTATTAGAATTGAATAATCAACCTGGGAAAAAATTGAGATATTTCAATATTATCCCACGCTAATGCATGTCATCCTCAACCCTTGTTTGAGTACCATTTTTTTTTTTTAAATATCCCTACAACAATAAAAGAGAATACATTAATTTCATTGTTTAGTTGGTTGTAAATATACTTTTCGTAACGCGTCATTGATGAAATTACGACGATGTCGTGCAATTTTCCCTTATCAATTCTACCCTTTTGCTTCCTTTTCCATCTGTCGTATCCGATTTTCATCATTGTCTTTATCTCCTCCATTTCTTAGCTCCCCTTAGTAGACAACACAAACCCTAACAAAAAAATCAACAAATTTCATTTATTCTTCTTCGTTACTGTTGATTTCTTCTCTCATTTCTATGACCTTTAGTCAGCAGATTCTCCTTTCTATTTCGTGATAAATTTTGTTCTACGATTTTCGACTTCTTCTCCGGTGACATCTGCATCTTCGTTCTGTCCGTCTCCACTTTTCGATTTGTTCTTCCGATTACTTACTTTTCCGGTAAGTAAATATCAAGATTTTGCTATGAGTCTTGGGTATGATTGATGGGTTTACTGTTTATTTCAATATTGCCAAAAAAAAAAGTTGGGGATTTCTCCATTTTTTTTTTCTATTTTCGTAAGTAAATTGAGTTTACGTGTAAAATTATTTTATTATAATAATGTTTGATTGAAAATAAGGCCTTGTTTGAGTCATATTTTTTTCTCCTTAAAATGAAAAATATTACCGTTATTCATCACATAAACATTTAAATTTAAATTTTATATCTTTTGTGTGGACCCCAATAACAACTATATTTTTCATTCTCATTTTTAAAAAAGTTGGCTCAAACATGGCCTAAATACATATTTTTGCATGTATGTATATACAACATAGTAATCATATTTATATGTATTTCTTTGTTGGAAATTTTTTTGTGCATGTGCCAGATGTGTGCAAAAAAATTTAAAACTTATGTGCATGCAAGACACGTGTAAGGGCAAATAATATGGTTAGGGTCTTTGTATAATTTTCATTCCATCCGTATTTGTATAATTGATCGGACAACTAATAAATTGTATCACTTACCTTTTTGTAATCTCTTTTGATGTATGCACCACATATTTTCTATCACATTATTCACGACTTTGACTTATTGTCATATTTATATTCTCGACTTATATTTCATTGAATTCTTATTTCAACTCCTGATTGATCAACACATTTTTTTATTTGAAGATGATTTCTGTCAAAATTTATGATAAGAGAAAGTAAAGTATTTATTTGGTTATCGTATTTTTTAATAAAAAAGTAGTTAATAGAAAATTGCAACTAAATAGTTATAAAAAATCGTTATTAAGGACAATATTTATTAATTAGAGAAAGGTTAAGGTCGTGATGAAAAAAGTTAATAACGTAAATGAAATAATATAAAGAATAAGGACCTATAATGTAATTATGGTGTGGTGCATTTATAGTGCTTGTGTTTTGCGTGCTTGCATTTGTTTCTATCGCTCACTGAGGGTGTCGAGAGTGAAAAAATTAGAAGCTTAATCAAAAAATTCCACAAAACTTCTCTTACAGATTCAAAGGCGTTGTTTATGTAAGTCTCTTTCTCTGTCTTTTATATTGTGGTAAAAGCTTCTTCTTCTTCTTCTTCTTCTTTTTTAACCCTTTTATTTGTGTTTTTTGATTTAATCGTTGCTGAAACTTGAAGATTAAATTTGGGTAAGAAGATTCGAGTGGAAAAATTGAAATGCATGTCGTTTTTCAACCCACTTTTTGGGTACTTGTTCTTCTATGTGGTTTTCTGGAAAGAAACATCGGAAGAATCATGACGTTTTTCATCACGTTTTGTGTACGGAAGCATTAAAAAGAAAAGTTTGAAGTTATGGGGGCATTTCTTAAACAATTCATTAAGCCCATTTGCATGTGGATGATTCTGGAAAAGTTTATGAATTGCGTTTTAATTATTAATGCTTCAGTTAAATGCTGAAAAATAAAGCCTAAAATCCTAACAAAATTGACTTTTTAGGAAAAAATTCACAGAACTCTTTTTTCTTCCTTTGGAATAAATTATGTGCGGTAAGAGTTGTTTCTTCGTAGAATTCTTTGTAGAGCGATTTAAATGAATAGGTGTTGTAAAAGAGTTATGGTGGAGTTAATATCATATTGTTTAAGTTGCTCATAAGAAACAAAAAAAACTAAAGAATTTTTCACCGATCAATTGTTATTTGTTTTATTTTGTTTGGCAGTCTCCAGATCTGATGGGTGCTTTGGATGCCATGGAAGAGGTTGGACCTAGTAGCCTTAACGAAAAGTTTTCAAATGGTACCTCCAAAATGGATGTTGATGATGATGATATGTATTTTGATGATTCTGATTCCGATGATGAGGCTGAAAACTGTTTGCAAGAGTTAGGTAAAGAGTTCCTGAAAGGTTTCTGTAAAAAGACTTCAACAGCATTTTTTGAGCAGTATGGCCTAATTAGTCACCAAATCAACTCATATAATGATTTCATTAAACATGGTATTCAACAAATGTTCGACTCTATTGGTGAGATTGTTGTTGAGCCCGGGTATGATCCGTCAAAAAGGGGAGATGGTGATTGGAGGTATGCATCTCTCAAGTTTGGGAAGGTCACACTTGAGCAGCCGACATTTTGGACAGGCGAGAAGTTTTCAGCTGAAGGTGGTAAAGAGTTTTTGGAAATGTATCCTCGGCATGCTCGTCTGCAGAATATGACCTATTCGTCTAGGATAAAAGTTGAAACTCATCTTCAGGTTTGTAGATGTATCTGGCCCCTACTGCTTTCATTATTCTCATCTGTTGTATTGAAGATGTGCATTATCTGAATTCAAATACTTCATTTGTGGTATACTACAGTTCTTTTTTGTTTTTATGGCAATTTGTTGATAATAAGTATTCAATTGTCAAGAATTCTGGTCCAAGTAGCATTTCTGGGCAAGAAATTTGAAGTATCTTTTTGTCAGCTCATGTGATTTTGTTTAAATTATTCACTTACAGCTTGCCTTGACATGTTGAGTGGCATGTTTACAGGTTTATTGGATGTTACGTAATTGTCTATACAATTGAATTTACAATAATTTTCTTATATTATGCGTATGGAAGGGTAGCTCATGATCCTCTGGGGAATCAATGTTCCTCAAAAAATATGCTTCACAATTCTGCTATTTACCTTCATTTTTCTGGTTATTGACATCACTATGGAGATTAATAACTGTTGGAACATTACAAATTTGCCTATTTGTATTCTTCTAATAGCATGTTCTCCACTTTTCTGGTTGTCATTTGTCTATTTATGCGTTGAATGGGGCTAGAATGAATGCTCTAAAGAGTTGTTATCAGTGTTGTACCAATTGCTATCTGTTGATGGTTTCCAACAAATTTTAGTGGGTTCATTAAGTCAATATGTATGATAAACAGCATCCTCACAGTGCATGTATGTGCTCCCTTCCATTTTCTCGTTTTAACCTTTGGTTTTTAATTTGTTTGCTTCCTTCTTTGAACTTTTCAGGTGTACAGTAAAAATGTTGCAAGGAGTGACAAGTTCAAAACTGGAGTTGAACAATTTGTTGAGAATAAAGTACTAAACAATTATCATAGTGATATCATATTTGGGCGACTCCCTGTCATGGTGAAGTCAGACTTATGTTGGCTGAAAGGGGTCGAAAAAGGGGATTGTGAATTCGATCATGGAGGTTATTTTATAATCAAGGGTGCTGAGAAGGTGAGAATGCTGTACTGTTTGTCCAGAAAAAAATATTTATGGTTATGATTTTAAAGGTGTCATTATCATTTAGTGACGCACAATCTCTCTTTTATATCTGATTTTCTTTTCAATGTACAATAACTTATGATTTAAAATTTGGTCCTATGTTTGCTAATGATATAACATGTGTGCAAGCGGGTTATCCTTAAATATTCGACGGGTGAGAGTTTTCAAATTTTAAATGGGGATCAAGTCCAGACTATCAAAGAAGTTGTATTATTAAAGAAAGAATGAATGGAATACTTTAAGGGATGGTATTAATAATATTACCAATCATGTGAGACGGTACTCTGTGATTAGTGAAAATTTTATCCTTTGTCTACTATGGATTGACTTCTTCTGGGGCACATGCTTTCTTCACTTAAATGTCTGGAGGTTTCTGCATACCACTGTAATGTTTTATTCAATTTAAAGATATTCGATGGTTAATTCTTTGGCCAAGCTGATATATCAAGGTATTCTAACATCTGGTGGGACATTCATGATTCATCAAGCCTATTTTCATTTCATTCCAAACTTATAACCAATTAGAAGGGGTTCTTCATTTTTCAGTTATACTGGGTCTTGTTAGAATGTGATCGTTGAAAAGTTGATTAATTCCTTTCAACCTTTATTGCAGACCTTCATTGCTCAGGAACAAACGTGCCTGAAAAGATTGTGGTTGTCCAATGATCCTCTGTGGACCATTGCATATCGACCCGTTTCAAAACGTAAAAGAGTTTATATGAAATTAGTTCCAAAAGTGGAGCAGTTCATGGGAGGAGAAAAGTTCATGACAGTGTACTTCTCGGTGACAGAAATTCCCATTTGGATTCTGTTCTTTGCCCTGGGTGCTCAAAATGACCGAGAGATAGTAAATTTGATTGGTTTAGGCACTGAGGATTGTGCTATCATAAATGTACTGCTCGCATCAATACATGATGCTGACAAACAGTGCGAGGGGTTTCGCAAGGGGGACAAGGCGATCCGTCATGTTGAGAAACTCATAAAAAGTTGCCAATTCCCACCTAAAGAATCAATTGAAGAATGCATCAGCAACTACCTGTTCCCCAATCTTAAAAGCTTTCAGCAGAAGGCTCGTTTTCTAGCCTATATGGTGAAATGTCTCTTGGAAGGCTATACAGGCCGCAGAAAAGCTGATAACAGAGATGATTTCAGGAACAAGAGGTTGGAGTTATCTGGTGAATTGCTTGAGAGAGAGCTGAGAGTTCACATTAAACATGCTGAGAGGCGCATGGTCAGGGCTATGCAAAGAGATCTTTACGGAGATCGGGATGTGCAATCAATTGAACACTACATGGATGCCTCAATCATAACTAACGGTCTGTCTAGAGCGTTTTCAACTGGAGCCTGGTCACATCCTTTCAAGAGGATGGAGAGGATCTCTGGCGTGGTGGCAACACTGAGGCGAACAAATCCACTGCAAACAACAGCAGATATGAGGAAAACTCGCCAGCAGGTTTCATACACAGGGAGGGTTGGAGATGCTAGATACCCGTAAGTGATTGGAAGTTAATACTTTTCCAGTTTCATGATGTAATTCTGAAAATCTGACTCTATGCATACAGCCTCTTTGCTGCAACTTTTTTCAACTGATAAGTGTTCATCCTTTCAATTTTTATCTTAAAGTCTGTCCTTAGTTCTTCCAAAAGATGAATTATTCAACTCCTATGTATAATAATTGTGGAATACTGATTTTAGAGTTCGTATTATATTTTGTTCAGGTGTAGGTATGCATCTGTTCTGGGAACAAAACTTTTGAAGGATGTAGCGTCGAATTTTCCAAATGTATATTGTTTAAATATATTTCTGATATGTAAAATACAAACTGAAAAGAGTTATGCTGAATTATAAAGTATAAGATATTCCTCACCAATCTTCTTTAAAAGTATCTGTTTTATGAGTTTATCTATCAAGGAACTGGGCAAATTTATCTATTGATTTAATTCTAAAATTTGTATTTGAAATGCAATGGTGTATTTGAAACTGCCACGGGCACATTTTGTAAAGAACTTCAAATGCTTATTTATCCACATATTTTGTCCTTCAAGTATCCGTTAAATGTCCCAAACCATTGCTGAATGAGTTGTCTGAAACTGCACTGAAGCAACCTATACATGTCAGATCATGACTGACGAATGCATATTGTTTTTTGGATTCTAGTGTTGTTAGTATCTAATAATTTTGGCCTTGACGATACAGGCATCCTTCTCACTGGGGTAAGATTTGTTTTCTCACTACATCAGATGGAGAAAATTGTGGATTGGTTAAGAATCTGGCAAGTTTGGGTCTTGTCAGTACTTGCATACTGGAACAGGACCACATTCTTAATAAATTGTACGAGTGCGGGTTGGAAACATTGTTGGATGATACTTCAACTGCTCTCGATGAAAAGCACAAAATTTTTGTGGATGGAGATTGGGTTGGAATATGTAAAGATTCTGCATCATTTGTTGCAAAGCTTAGACACAAACGTCGCAAAATGGAAGTGCCACATCAGGTTATCTTGCACCCGTTTAATATTTCTAGTAGCTCTTAAGAGGCAGTGTGATCAACCTTCAAAGTAAAAGGATATGATAAAAAGTTAGTAAATTACATTATTAGCAAGAACTACAAAATAGAAATATTTCATGTGTTTTGTTTGTTGGCGATATCAAATGCAATTGCAATATTTTTTTCAGGAATTGCTTCACTTAATTCAGTATACATGGAAGACCATTTGTATCATGCATGACTATATCATGGTATTGTGAAATATTTGTTTCTTTAAAAAATTTCATGTAATTTGAAGTTACATATGCATACTATGCCATCAACTATTGTACAACTCGAAGTTGTTGCTGTTGTAGTCACTCCCATCTTAGTATAAATTAGACATGCTACTTTGTAGTCTGAAGCTTCCAAATAAAAAAGGGTCTCGTATCTTGCTAATGTTCTAAACTTTATTAGTATTCATTTGGGGTTCTATGTTTTTGAGATGTGACTGTATTCTTTGTTCTACTAACTTGAATATGTGTGTGTCACGCACATACTTGCATACAATCTAATGCATGTACCCATTTTGATGTAGACATGTTATCTGTTATTGCATTACATTCTAGTGGTGGTCTGAAACTATATTTCTTGATTTCCTTGTAGATTGAGATCAAAAGGGACGAGCATCATGGAGAAGTGCGTATCTTTACTGATGCTGGAAGGATACTCCGTCCTCTTCTAGTTGTCCGGAATCTGAAGAAGATTAGAGATATAAAAGGAGAATTTTCATTTCAATCACTTTTAGATAATGGAATTATCGAGCTCATTGGACCTGAGGAGGAAGAAGATTGTCAAACTGCATGGGGAATTACCTACCTTTTTACGGCGAAGGAAGAGAATCCACCTATGAGATATACACACTGTGAACTTGATAGTTCTTTCTTAGTAGGGATAAGCTGTGGAATCATCCCTTTTGTAAATCATGACCATGCGAGAAGGATTCTGTATCAGGCTGAGAAGCACTCTCAACAAGCAATTGGATTCTCCACTACAAATCCAAATATAAGAGTCGATACTAACATTCATCAATTATATTACCCACATAAACCACTTGTCCGAACAATGCTTTCTGACTGTCTTGGAAAGCCAACGTGTGCCCGTCACCACAAGGGGATTATGCCTCACCCCGAATATTTCAATGGACAGTGTGCTATAGTTGCTGTCAACGTTCATCTTGGGTACAATCAAGAGGATTCGATTGTTATGAATCGTGCGTCGATGGAACGTGGGATGTTTCGTTCGGAACACATCAGAAGTTACAAAGCTGAAGTGCTTAACAAGGAAGCATTGGGAACGAAGGTCAAGGCTGAGGACTCCATAAATTTTGGAAAGATTCAAAGTAAAATTGGGCGAGTTGACAGCCTTGACGATGATGGGTTTCCGTTCATTGGTGCAAACCTTCAAACTGGTGATATTGTCATTGGAAAACACTCAGAATCAGGGGTTGACCACAGCATCAAGCTGAAGCACACTGAAAGAGGCATGGTTCAGAAAGTGGTGCTTTCTGCTAATGATGATGGGAAGAACTTTGCTGCTGTATCTCTGAGACAGGTAATTTTAGTTTAGTATGTATAAATGCTTTTTAGGAGCGTCAATATGATTGATTGCTTATGTTGCACCTCACTGCTTTTAAGCTGTCCCTTTATTTCCGTAGCAGAATTTTCAACTCTACAGCTGTCCTTGATCATAGTTTCAAATTTCTTCATGCATTTTTTTTGCCTTCCACAAGTTTTTCAAAATAGATAGATCTTTTAGTGTATTAGCATCAGTAAAAGGAAAATGTTAAATAAGAAGGAACTTATGGATTCTTTACTCAACTTCAGGAGTACAGAGACCAGGTTATAGACTATTGCTCAACTCCCTTTGGGGCTTGAAGCCGAAAATGTCTTTCCAGAATTTCCTGTATCAGTACTCTTAAAACCAAGAAAAGTGGAAACTGCTAAGGTAGTGTAGGGAGAATATTTTACAACAGAATGCTGCAGTTGTCCAGCTAGAAGCTACCTCCTATGCCTTCCTTCTCTTTTTTCCCTCCTTTCTCGCCCTGCCCCTCCATCTCCCCCCTCTTGCAAAACCTCTGTGACTAGAAAAATTCATGACTTAATCTGAGCTGTTTTGTGCTACTTGTGTGATCTTCTTCAATTTTTTTGGTTGAAAGGAGCTAAATGCTACTTTCTCTTCTGTTTAATGTGATATAATTGTTAATCTGAGATGAAATTGGGCTTTTCCTATGACCAGTATTACAACTTGATTATTTTGCATTAGATCCTTGTGATATTTATGCTTGCATGTATGGCTCTGCAGGTTCGTGCTCCATGTCTTGGGGACAAATTTTCAAGCATGCATGGGCAGAAGGGTGTCTTGGGGTTCCTGGAGTCTCAAGAAAACTTTCCTTTCACCATGCAAGGCATAGTTCCAGATATTGTGATAAACCCTCATGCATTTCCTTCCCGGCAAACGCCTGGTCAACTTCTAGAAGCTGCTTTGGGCAAAGGGATCGCCCTTGGAGGTGCACTAAAATATGCCACCCCATTTTCCACTCCATCGATGGAGGCTGTAACAGATCAGCTTCATAGGTATGAGCTCGAAAAGAGTAACATTAAGTTCGCTAAACTTTTATTTTGTAGTTAATCAGGGTGCATCTGACCGGCAGGCTTGGATTTTCAAGATGGGGAAACGAGAGAGTTTATGATGGTCATACCGGTGAAATGGTTCGGTCCCTCATTTTTATGGGCCCCACGTTCTACCAGCGCCTTATTCATATGGCTGAAGACAAAGTGAAATTCAGGAACACAGGTCCAGTCCACCCTCTCACTCGTCAGCCAGTGGCAGACCGAAAGCGTTTTGGTGGAATCAAGTTTGGTGAAATGGAACGTGACTGTCTGATAGCTCATGGTGCAGCAGCTAACCTGCACGAACGCCTCTTCACCCTAAGTGATTCCTCCCAGATGCACATTTGTCGAAAATGCAAAAACATGGCAAATGTAATCCAAAGGTCGGTACTTGGTGGACGGAAAATCCGAGGCCCTTATTGTCGGTTCTGTGAATCGGCAGAACATGTTGTCAAGGCAAATGTGCCATATGGGGCAAAGTTACTCTGTCAGGAGCTATTTAGCATGGGGATCTCTCTGAAGTTTGACACTGAAGTGTGCTGAGAGCGCTGAGTTCCCATGTGATTTCTATCTATAGTGGTGTTTTTATGACACCACTGGAGTTTGTTGCTGTAAAATTGTTTATGCTTTTTTGATGAAATCTCAGACATAAACTAAACCGTTCTATAAATCAAAAAATCAAAATTGTGGAAACCAAGCTGTCACTTAGATTGATGTCAAACCACGGTTGGCATGCAACAAGGAATCATGGCTAGTCGAGGGCTTTAGCGGTGGTAATTAGGGTAGAACCATGCTACAAATTAGGGTAGAACCATGCTACAATGCCCAAGTTGGTTGACAAAAAGGGGGTGCCCAATAGCATTACCCATTAGGGTATTCATCAGTAGAATTAACCCTTGTTTGATGGTCATTATTTTTAAAAGACAATGTTTTGAAAAGTAATTTTTAGGAGAACATGTGATTAAAAAGTATGAAAAAGTTTTGAGTTTGTGTAATATTTTATTGCGTAAATGTATAGTTGAAAATAAGTTTGTAGATAAAAGAGTTTTCAAATAATGATTGTCAAGCATGGGCTTAGTCTTGACTTTTGTGATTCTGATTGGTGTATTAATACTTAGAATTAGTCTAATCTACATGGATTAATGATCTAAATATGAGTTCTCTCTGCATTTGGCTTGTAGTTACGATTAGTTACAAATTGTTGCCAAAGTACAAACAAATTAATCCTTTATTGGCCTCTGCGTATGTAATCCAAAGGTTCTAAAACAAAAGACACCCCTTGTCCAAAATCCAACCCACGAAAAAATAAAGATGCCTTAAGGTTGTAAAGAACATGTCTTGCACTTTATAAAAATGGAATGGAACTATCTAAATTTTCTCATCTTTTTAAATTACAAATTCCACGATGTTACGTATCATAATATTCACGAAAATAAAATAGTAAAAACTGAAGGGACCTGAATCGACAATGGCTGCTTATATTTGAAGGGACAGAGACGGTAGATTATGATATTCAATCGTGGGTAACACGTGTCAGAGGTGCAGATAATGATTTTTTTTCTGACTCATCAGTAGGGCAGAGCTGGCTCTCTGTTTCAGTACTATTCATGCGCAAATGGTCCAACTTGGGCTGAAGTTTATGCTTTCCTGTACTATCTTACGGGTCGTGGCCCGTTGACAGACCAAGTCCATATATTGGATTACGAAGAAATATGTGGCTGAATTAGGGATGACAAAGTTGTTGCCACAAGGCAATGATCCGCCCAGTTGTCTAATTATTTTAAAAAATTCAAGATTTGTTATCTTCTGTGCCACCACTATAAGCGGGAATCCTCGATGAGACGGGGATGTGACCTCCTTCATTGTCATCCTTGGACTGATTGTATGCAGATGCACAAAGGGTAATTCAAGATGTCTAATCAATAGCTTCATCGGATTCTAATATTTTTGCATGATATTTTCGCTCTTTTAATTGAAGTAATCATGGTTCTTGTCACTTTATTCCTCGTTCAGGAAATACAATAACTCATCAACTTGCTTCCTCTGTTACTAATTTCCTTATTTCTCATAGCTTGATTGATTGTTTGCTACCTCATTTCACTTGCATTTTTGGCGTCATTACTTAACGAAGTTATCATTTTTTTTAAAAAAAAATAATGTATTTGTTTATAATCATTCTTTATTATTATAACCTCTCTAATAAAATTCAACTTATTTCAAAGGACTTTCCACAATCCAATCTTCGATAATGTAGTGTGTTGAGTGGTGTAATAAAATTATTTTCCATCCTTTTTTACACGTAAGTTTCTTATACACAAAAGATAACAAGTCGACTTTCATGTCAATCAATACAAGTTTATCCATTGGAAGGGGGGAAAAAAAAACTCTCTTAAAATCAAACGCACAAGATAAGAAAATCATTAACCATATTTAGTGCATCAATCAATCACTCAACTTGAATAGAGAAAGTCTATTCTTCTTGAAAAGTGACTTTTAGGTTCTGTGTGCCAATCCCACTAACAGGAAAAAAAATTTGCAGAATCGTCCACAATTAGAAAACTTAGTGGGGTAGATCGCTACAAAAATGGCACCTAATGTGAATGAAGAAGTCAAGGTGGATCACCTAGTTTTCAATACACACAAAAAAAGAAAAGCCACCATTGAGCATCAAAAAGGCATATCCGAATCAACTTTCAGTTCTCACTGCACTTGCTAGATTTTAACAGTGCCTTTGACAAGGACACAGTTCAACCTCAATTTGGTGGAAATTTTTTCCAGAAAAAGTTGAGCACTAAAAACTGCCTGGATTGTAAAGGGCCATTACCTTATTTGAACACATTAAGTTTACGTTCTATTTGATATCCAAAATGTCGAATGAGTGGAGAATGTAGGGATACAAAATAAGCTGAGGCCCCAAGAGAGTCTTTCTTTCTGCTAGCCACTCCCAGGTGCCAATGCAAAAGAAAGAAAACAAGAATAGAAATGAAAGGTAGGAGCAACACGTGTAGGTTACAAGGCAGAGAATATCGCGGTGTCTGCCATCACCTGCTGGAAAAGGGCATTATGATGTAGGTGTACATCATGCCCTAATGTGTTAAGGTTCTACAATTGCTACATCAGAATGAAAATTTCTACAAAGAAAAACGGTTATATGAGAAATGCACGAGTCAAGTATCACTACTGTTGAGTAATTCTGTAAAAGGAGATATAACTTCATCAATCTGTATGTCAAAGAAAAGAGAGAGCAGAAAATTATGTACTGTATAGGCCAAATTCTAAGAAAGTAATTAAAGATGAATAAGGACCTTCAGATTAATAACAGGATGTAATGCTTTCCATTTCATTAGCCATCCGATTTGTAGGTTGAGATATACATAATGACACTCAGCATCCAAAGCACTTAAAAAATAAAATTGAATCACTTGGATCATCAGTTCTCTGCCAGCCATCTTGGTATAAACTGAAGTTTTCTTGGTTTACAGTTATGTATTTCACTTTCCAGATGAAAATGAAACTAAATTCCTCGAGAAGGAAACAAATAAAACGAAATTTATTGTTATGTTTGTCCTATCTCAATCTCATCCAGCCATGAAACAACTTCATCAATGGATGGTCTTCTTCTAGGATCCTGGTTTATACATTTACAAGCTATACCGAGCACCTCCATAAGTTGTTTTTCCCAATCTCTATCTATTGATGAATCGAATATATCCTCCTCCCTCTTCTCAGACTTCTTCTGAAACACCCATGCCACCAAATCCCTGCAATTCTTTCCCTTGCAAACTTCCACAGGTCGCCTTCCAGTAAGAAGCTCGAGAAGAACAACTCCAAAACTGTAAACATCGCCTCTGAACGTCGCTGTCAATGTCTGACTGTATTCAGGCGGAATATATCCCAAGGTGCCAACCAAATCTGTTGTTACATGAGTATCATAGGGACAAAGTAATCTTGAGAGCCCGAAATCAGCTAAATGAGCTTCAAATCTATCATCCAAAAGAATATTGCTGGTTTTGATGTCTCGATGGATTATATTTGGCTCCTTATGCAAATAAGCTAATCCACGGGCTGCCCCCCGAGCTATTTTCAACCTGGTATCCCACCTGAGGAATGAACTGCCATCAACTCTTTCATGTAACCAATAATCCAAGCTTCCATTTTCCATATAGGAATAAATTAACAACCTGTCATTCCCGTATCGACAGTACCCTTGAAGAGAAACAAGGTTCTTGTGCTGAGCTCTAGAAAGGGCTTCGACTTCAGCTTGAAATTCACGTTCCATCTGCCCACAATCCCCAGAAAGCCTCTTGATAGCAGCTTTCAAACCATTAGGTAGGTCTGCCTTATAAACCAGACCAAATCCTCCACAGCCAATAATGTTTGATTGATTGAAATTGTTTGTTGACTTCAGTAAGTCCGCGATTGTAAGATCCTTGCAGTCTGCATTCTTAAAGAGCACCAGCTTAGAAGGTCCAAATGCATCAGATAATCTCGGTGGCCTGCTGATTTCATTATCCAAATCATCAATTGGTACTCCAGCGTCTCTTCTCGATATCCTAAGCAGAAGAATGGCCAGGAGTAAAGCAATTCCAACGCCAATGCTGATTGTTATTCCAAGTATGCTGCTCCAACCAAATTTCTTACGTGCAGTAGGTGGACTAGTTGCTCGGAACCCTATATTACTGGCAATGCAAGGAGAAATTATTTTTCCACAAAGTCCAGGATTACCATCAAAGCTTGAGCTGGGAAAGCTAAGGAATTGGCCCCCTGTTGGAATTGCTCCTTCGAGATGATTATTAGCAACACTGAACTTCGAGAGGAAAGTGAGCTGATTAAATGATGAAGGAATTGATCCATGAATATCATTGTATGACAAATCCAAAGTCTCCAGGTTTGTCATATTCGAAATGGAGTTGGGGATGGTTCCAGTTATATTATTCCTGCTCAAGTCCAAGACATGGAGCTGTCTCAAATGTCCAATTTCAGGCCAAATTGAGCCATTTAGTTTATTATTGCTCAGTAATATAGATGGAGGGAAACTTGAAGCTTGATTGTACTGCAAACCACTGGAACTCTGATTTCTCTTTACGAAAAGTGGGATGCCAGTGGAAGTATTAAGAGTGGATGAACAGCTATTGGCAGACATAAGGCTCTTAAGCTCAGTCAAACCTTTCGGGATTTCTCCTGTTAGTGAATTATTTGAAAAATCTAGGTAGAACAAATTCTCCATCCGACCAATCTGGGAAGGGATACTGCCATCCAAATGATTCCAGGACAAGTCAAGGACTTGCAATTTTGTGCAACTCCACAACCAATCTGGTATTTGACCATTCAGGCCACAATTTCCAAGTGCAAAAAGCATTAAGCTCTCAAACCCACTCATGTTTTTGGGAATTTCTTCCCCATGGAAATTCTTGGTGAGAATAAGAGTGCTAAGATTTCTGCAATGCTTCAAAACAGACAACCCTCCAGATAAGTTTACAAGGCTGTTGTTCGACAATGAGAGAAATGTAAGAGATGTGAGATTTGTATAGCTTTCGGGGATCTGGCCAGTTAAATTGTTCTTGGCAAGACTCAAAATCTTTAATTCCTGGCAACTAGATAATGATTCGGGCAAGGGACTAGAAAAATGATTGCTTGCAAGATCAAGATTATACAGATTAGGCAATCCAGTGAAATCAAGATCAATTGCACCAGAAAGAGTGTTGTTCCGCAAATCAAGCACTCGTAATTTAGTGCAGAGTGCTAGAGTTGAAGGCAGTGGTCCAGAGAATGAATTCGAATGAGCAACTAACTGCTCTAGTTGAGTTAAATTCCTAAAAACATTAGGAAAAGAACCAGAAAATCTGTTCCCGCATAGAAAGAAGGCTTTGAGGTTGAAAAGCTTACTGAGTTTATGGCTTAGCTGGCCAGAGAAATTATTGGCTGAGATTGAAAGCTGCTCCAGGGAGGATAACAAGTACAAGGAGTCCGGAAGTCGGCCCGAAAGAGAATTGAAATCCACATGGAACTGCTGGATAGATGTGCTGCTGCAAGTCTCCAAGCCTTCAAGTGCACCATAAAAATGATTTGATGATAAATCCAGAACCAGAATGTTGCGGGAGAAACTGCAGATTTTGGAGCCAAATTCACCAGTAAACAAGTTCTTACTTATGTTGAACGCAACAAGACTTGGAAACACCCCAAGATCAGTAAAGTTTCCGGTGAAAGAATTGCTCGAGAGGTTGACTGATTGAATCCTTTTCAACCCCACAAGAGCTCCCAGTACTGGTCCAGACAACATGTTGTGGCTTAAATCAAGAATTTCCAGCTGCTTCAAATTAGAGATATTCACAGGCAATCTACCTTCCAGAAAGTTGTGCGAAAGATCAAGCACTTTCAATCCATCCAATTTTCCCAAAAACTCCGAAATTTTTCCCCTCAGGCCTTCTCCAGACAAATTCAATCCGGTTACTCTACTTGTGGCTGACTTATTACCACAATCTTCCCAAACAACACCATTCCATCGACAGCAATTGGTTTCATTTGACCAAGTTGATTTGATGGAATCATTTAGCAGTTGGGCTGCAAATTCCCTCAATGCCGACAAATCATTTGGATTACAGTTTTGGATCGGCGTTTCAAGAGCCAATGATAAACCGACAAAACAAGCAAAGAATATCCAATTCAGGAAAGTCATTGGGGAAAATGTCCGCAGACCTTTATCAAAAAAACCAAGGGGCTTGGCGATATAAATCAAGAAGAACTCCACAACCAAGAAACTTTTCTCCCTCACATCCCACTAAATCTGCCTCAGAAATTAAAAGATCCAAACCATACCACTTTTAGTGAAGCAAGAATCAGTGCCACTTGGAACAATTGAAATCCACAGTCTCCCACATGGATTGAATCAACGGACACAAACTGAAATTTCAATCTTTACGAGAGAGAAATGTTCTGGCTAATTCAATAAGAATAGATGAAAAAACCCATATGAGAAATTTCGTCGCACATTTCAGAAATACAAAAAAAAAGGCACAATTAACATGTAATTGAAGCAATTAGAGACAGAGAAAACCCAATCAGATTTACACTACCCCCAAATCCAAAAATCTTGAACTTAAGAACCTATATCAGAGTGAGATAAACAAGAAATCAGCACAGCCCATATGAAGAACCTTCAAACCCACATCCCAAAACACCTCAAAAATCATAAAAGTAAATAAAATAAATTCCCCAACCAATAACTTGTAATTCAATGCCGTCTCTTACGGTTTCAGATCCCCAAGTTCACAATTACAAAACTAAATTGAAAAAAGAACCTTTCTTTATTCAAAACGCACAAACCAAAGACTGATTTTTCAACGCCTTATCACTTGCAAATGAAGCAAGCAAGCTATAGTTCACTACAGTAAACAGATTCCTCAACACTAAAAAGTATGTTCTTTTACTACAAACGGGTCTTCACTGATTACAAAAGCAAGAAGAAAAACAGTGTCGATCAAGATATAGAAAAAAAAAAAGTACTTACTCTCTTGAAGAGACTTGAAATCAACGAATCAGTGATACTAATAGACCATCTAACTCCGCACAGCAAGACAAGGAAAAGGAAAGTTTCACTAGTACTGTTTAATATTTTACTATTGTGGTGGTATCTGGAAAATCCAAGTTTATTTTGGACAAAAAAAACTGGTGGGCTGATTTGAAATGATGACACAAAGAGCTGACTTTTTTTTTAAATTTTGGGGTAGTTTTTCTGCATTAGTTAACCCAGTTGATTTCACAGATCACGAGTCTGACCCTGTTGTCAATGCCCAAATTTGTCTCTATCTCTATCTCTCGATATAAAATTTATTTACACTGCGAGGTGGGGATTTGATGTGGTTGGGTCATCAATTTTGTTGAGTGTGTACTTTCACGTATTGCTACTGCGCGTGAAGAACAACTACAAAATTTTGCATTTTTTTTTTCTTGGTAATGTAATAATAGAGTTCGTAATAATATTACTATGCAGCCTCTAAAAGCAATTTTTTTTTTTTTTTTTTTTTTTTTTTTTAAAAAAAAAATTTTTTAAAAAAAATTTT
>CAIGRF010184194.1:39864-55598 GCA_903798235.1 Fraxinus ornus
AGCATCATCAGTTTCTTTATAAGAGTGTCTTCTTGGTTTGATCAAATAGTCACAGTTTGAATCAAACGCCTCCATTGTATCCTGAGAGAGATTTTCTTTCACACCCTATAGTGACTTTGTTGGATAGAGGAGAGACATCTCTTAAAATATAACGATTTTGTGTCTTGGAGTTCATTAATTTTTTCCAAATTTTCCTACATATTTCCCAACAATTTACACATTTCCTTTTAACTTTTTCTTGAGATGTATTTGTATGCTAAATACTTAGCATTTTTCTTATCGATAAAGGAAAATTAGAGCCGCCAACCATCTTATTTCCTGCTATTCCAAGTCTTTCACTATTTGGCATTAGTGGTTCTAACTGACATTTCTGTCCAATTTTTTTTGTCAAAATGATCATGTGTATGAAATAAGTAAGATTATCAAATCCATGTTTGACAATCATTATTAGAAAACTCTTTTTTCTACCTACTCATTTTTAATCGCACATTCACAAAATAAAATATTTTGTACGTAAATCTAAATTTTTTTTTTCTACTTTTTAATCACATTCCACTAAAAATCACTAACTTAAATGAGCTATTTTTTGTGTGTGCACAGGTAATGCACGTGAATGTGCGTAAAGTTTAGCTATTTTTTCTTGATAATAATGCAATTTTCCTATAATTGTGCTTTGATAATCACTTTGAAGAGTTTTGTAAGGGGGATATACAATCTGTCACATCTATAAAGAATTGGCATTCTCCACTTGAAAAAATGAATCGAGAAATGCATCAGCAACTACTTGTTTCCTAGTCTTAAAAGCTCTCAACGGAAAGCTCTTTTCTAGCCTATATCAATATGGTGAAATGTCTTTTGAAAGGCTATAAGTCTTATCGATAGAGGAAAACTATAGCAGACATCTTCAAGTTTTACTTCTTTCACAATTTTCTCTCCAACTTTTATTTTGTAGTACTTCCATATATTTGATTATTTCCCGTTTGTGGCATGTTTTAGCCTTATTTTTTGAGGTTGATAGATTTTGATTTGAAGAATGTGTAGTTGAAAAGTAGGAAAAAATTTAGGTTCGTGTGTAAAATTATTTTATTAGAAGAATGTGTGATTGAAAATAAATTTGAGAAAAAATGAATTTTAAAAAAAATGGGGATCAAACATGGGTTTCCATCCATTATTTTTTGGTGAAAACGATCACGTGCACCTCACATTATGAATTAAGATTACTCATTATGAGAGTATTTAAACTTAAATGAATTAATTTTTTAAAGTTTTGCTATTTTTATGATAATCTATTCAATTTTTCCCTGTGAAGTTCATGAACAGAAATTTCCATCTGGATTATGTTCTCTGCCCTGGGTGCTCAAAATGATTGAATGATATAAAGAGCTTGTTTGATGCACATTTTGGAAGTAAGAATGCATTTTTATTGTTGATGTGATGAGAAATATGTGTTGAAAATGAAGGAAAAGTTATTAATGTGATGAAAAATATTATTTTATTAAAGAATGTGTGACTGAAAATGAGTAGAAGAATGAGAATGAGAAAATTAATGCGGCTCAAACAAGGCCAAAATTTGATTAGTTTCGACATTGAAGATTGTGCTCGTATTTCTTGCATCAACATATGATACTGATAAGGCAATCAGCCATGTTAAAAAGTTCATGACATTGTACTTCTCGCTATGTGGTGAAATGCTTTTGGAAGATGCTTATAAATTAAGGAAAACTAAGTTTGGTTTATAAAGTTCCAATTTTTATTTTTTATTTTTTTGGGTTATTTGGCATTTGTGGATCTAGTTAACTAATGTTTCCGTCCCAAAATTTTTGTCAAAAAATGGTTACGTGCACCTCACCTCACGTCATCGAATAAGTAATATATTGATTATAAACTTAAGTGAGTTAATTTTTGTGTGTGCACGGGAAATGCACGTAAAATCACACTTAAAGTTTGTTATTTTTTGTTGATAATAATGTAATATTTCTATGGATTTTTTTTCAATTTATTTCCTCGATTAGTTCATGACATTGTATTTCTCAGTTACAAAAATTCTTATCTGACATTTTTTTTGTCCTAGGTGCTCAAAATGGAGAGAGAGTAAATTTGATGGATTTGGACATTGAGAATTATATTATTGTAAATGAACTTCATGCATCACATAAATGATACTTGTACAGTGGAGATACATAGGTAATTTTCCTTGAACATGTAACATTGTTCCATGCATCAGTGGGAAGAGTTTCGCAAGGGGGACAAGACAATCCATCATGTTGAGAAACTTAAAACATAATTGTCAATTCCCACCTAAAGAATCAATGCATTAGCAGCTACTTGTTCCCAGTCTTAAGAGCTTTCAACATAAGGTTCGTTTACTAGCCTGTACGTTGAATTATCTTTTGAAAAGCTATACAAGATTATCAATAAAGAAAAATTGTAGACATTTTCAAGTTTTACTTCTTTTGCATTTTTCTTTCCAAGTTTTATTTTCCAGTTGTTCCAAATATTTCACTATTCGGCATTTGTGGTTACAACGGTTTCAGTCCAAAATTTAATCTTAAATGGTCGTGTGTGCCTCACATTATGAAATATCAATTATCAGGCATTATTTCAACTTCAAAGTGTCAGTTTATGCACGTGAATCGCACGCGTGAAGTTACACTATTTTCTTTATAAAAATGCATTTTTCCTTTTGATTCAATATTTCTAGAAACTCCCATTCTGTGTCTAGGAGCTCAAAATGAACCAAGAGATAGTAAGTTTGAGGATTGTGCGAGCAGTTTTGTAAGGAGGACAAAGCAATCCATCATGTTGAGAAACTGACAGAGAGTTGCCAATTCCCATCTGAAGAATGCATTAACAACTACGTGGTCCAGCTGGTCTTAAAATCTTCAAGTTTTACATCTTTTTCATTTCTGTATTTTTTTAGTTGTTCACTATTTGTCGTTTTTTGGTTTCAAAGTTTCTGTCCAAATTTTTCGTATTTAACTTTTATGTGTAGTGCACGCGAACAGCACGCCTAAAGTTTTGCTAATTTTTCTTGATTTCCAATAAATTGTTTCCTTTTGGATTAATTCATTTTTTTTTTCCTGGAAAATGTTGGGCATTAGGAAACTTGCATTTCAATGTATGTCCACTAATATCTTAAAAGAGTTTGTCTATTGTAAAAAAATATTGTACAATTTTCAAGATCGACATCATCCCCGACACTTTTTAGAAAGAAACTACAAACAATGTAATGCCTGCTAAGATCTTATTTAGGAAACTTGTATTTCAATAGTAAGTTGTAGATTGATAAGAATAAATTGCACTCTTTCAAAATAGACTCCATAATATTCATATATTGTGATTATTCTTTTACTTTATATATGCAAAACTAAGTGTCATGCATCATTCATGTCCAATTATATAAAATATTTTTTCTTCGTTCAAAGAAAGTAACATATTGATATTTCTATGCATACACATTTTTCGGATGTGCACGGCTGTAGTTTTCATTTGCAAACTCCATTGAACAATGAATCCGAATTCACACAATCACATAATTGATGATGGGATGTTAGATAATATTATTTTATTTGAAAACTCTTACATTTTCAAAAAACATTTGATTTTTACCAACTTTTCTTGCCCAAATGATAATTCAGGAGCCGTTTATAATATATTTAAATTATGAATTAAATAAAAATAAGTAGAACTCGTGTCTGTCACAAAATATATGAATAAAATCACGGCAATGCGCGTGGGCGTAGTTGAGGCAGACAAAAAAGGTCAAAGAATTGAGATTCGATGACCGGGTATACTAAGCGGCGAGGTAGGCGGAAGTCACGGATAATAGCGGCTAATCAGTAATATTTCCAAGTGAAGGCGATAAATTCCATGCCAATTTGGCCCGCATGAGGTTTTCGGGTCAACTATCTAACCTCATAACGTGAAAGTGTGAACCCACCAAAACCAAACCCGGACCCCCACAAGTCAGTAACCTATTTCACCATCATTTACTGACCCTTTGAAATTTTGCACCCAACACCCAACATTTTCTTAATTATTCTTTACCTAACATTTGATTTTGCCTCGAGTTTTAAAATTTTTATTTTTTTCTTGTATGAAAAACACCAACAATAATTGATACATGGCGGCTTGAGTTTCAAGAATATACTAACTAGTCAATTTAGATTTGTTAAAATGTATTGTCACTTTGAAAAATTTAGAAATGAAATATCGATGATAAAGAAGATGATTGTATTTGACTAGAATTTTAAGTCTCAATAACTTGATTATACTATGTTAAACAACATTGATGAACAATGAGCACTTTCCAACCACAAATTTAGGTCAACGTAATGCAACGACAAATTAGTGTTCGACTTTGAATGACCTATGGACAAATACAATGGTCGACAGATATTCAAAGAATTTGTATATTGACAGCAATCGTGTCTAACGTCTTGCAATGAATGCATTCCATGATCATCTCTATTGACAAGCTAATTAGAAAATCAGTCAAATCATATTTGAATTTCCGCGTCAAGGCTGAATCAACACCAATATCCTTATTTATCTTTATCGAGACCAGTGTATACATCACCGTTTTACAAGTATGTAATCAAACTTTAGGATCCAAATGTTATTCGAAAACGTAAATTTTTAAAAATAAAAATATACAACTTCAGTTTCTCAACGAATGTACAACACGAAAAGTTCGAGAAATAGAAACTAGTTGCCCATGGTACCTCTTAAACTAATAATTATACAAAGAAAAAAAAAAGTCCCTAAATGATTACCTGGAATAGGATTTTAAAGGTATCCTAACCAATCTTTTGTGTGTGCGCACTTCATTTTTGTTCTTCACTTTATTTATTCAAAGGCTGGGGAAGATTTGCATGAGTTTAAAGGTGGCATATGATATCAACTTCCTTGGCAAGCTTTGAAGTGAGTGGAGTCAACAATTATAACCATTTGACATGCTTTTATTTTATTGAATGGATGGATACTTTTTAATAAAGTTAGACATCCCACTCTAATTCACTTTATTAATGAAGTTTGCTGAAAAACAATTACAACAAGTGGGAAATTTATTTATTTATTTATTTTATAAAAATTGAAAGGAGTTGATGTGAGATCGGTTAATATTTTAAGACGCGAGTTTGATCTAATTAATAATAAATACGAGCGTGCTTCAATGTATTCAAAATTAATACCAACTAGTACCAAACCTTAGCGAGGGATACAATCATTTCAGGTGGGTAAGTTTTATTATGTTCAATTTAATTTCAAATTAAGTAATTGAATATTAAGTTTTGCTTCAAATTTCACTACATCGTCACACGCCATCTCCAAAATTGGTAAAAATTGTTTAATGGGCAATGATATTGTAATTGATCTTATAGAGATGACAACGTGACGAACCTCCTCGCCTCCCAACTTGACGAGGATGGGACATAGATTTAAAATCCTTTATCGCTCCATTTTTACTTATTTATTCTTGTTGACGTTCAAAATTGTATGAACAAGATTAAAGCCAACTCGAGATACAAATAGTTGTCTAAAAGGGACAAATAGAAGAGATCTTTTATTCGATCATCAAGCAACAGTCTTACTTTCCAAGTTATAAAGAATATTCAAAGGGTCACCATGAGTTTTCTTAGTCTTTTTTTCTAAAATCTCTTCATCATCCTTCTTATGGGGGTTCTGGACCCTTTTATAGGAGAAATACACTGAGGCCTAGTACTCCTGTCTTGTCAACACAAAAAGCCGAACTGAGCTAGGTCATGCGTTGGCGTAATAGGATTGGCGCCCGAGCTCAGCTTTACACTGTTGATCGTGAAGCGATGAAACAAGCGGGTCCCAACAGTAAATGCATTATTTAGCAAGGCAAGCTAAGACTTCTGAGTGGAGGGCTAGGAGGGCGCTGACACAGGACCTTTCCACGTGTGTTCCTCTGGTTGGTAGATTAATCATAAGCTACTGTTGTGTCTCGAAGGACTACAATAGCTTGCTGAGTAAGTTACATAAGGATTGAACTGACCTCGCATGACCGACCTGACATTACCTTCTCCTCATCGAAATGTAACAATCCGATCTCAACGACCTCGCCAAGGTCGGTATCAACAATTCTCATGAATTATTTACATTATTTTGTAAATACAATGTGCAGTGGTGACCATGTCTCCTTTTCCATCTTTGCTTCAATTCCCCCATCGAGATGGGCCAATGCAGAGCGGAACCGAGATATTTTGTCATTCTTATAATTTTATACGTAATCGTTGCATGATATGTTAATTTATAATTACATAATATTCAAATTGAAATTTTGCTGAAAATTCAGTGACCGCGGATGAAGTTTTGACCTTTTAATGCAGATATTGGCATATATTGCAAATGCGATGATGGATCAAACTAAAACCCATTGAATTCTATTACTGGCCCGTGAAAGTTGGGCTTAATTTGGGAGTTGACCAAACTAAAACCCGTTGAATTCCGTGTTTCGTACAGAATTTGGGCTTTTGCATATTTTTGGGCCTTAATCAAGCAGAAGATCTCAAACCAAAACCTTTCCAAGATTTGACACAAATAGCATTAAATGAATGTCAACTTGCAACAGGGACGGCCCCCCCGAGCCCATTAAATTTTGAAGGTCTATGTGTCAAGGGAAAAATTCATGGATCAGGCTTTATCTTTCAAGAAATCAAAAATCAGGCCCAAAGGTTTAACTTTACAAAATTCAGGTTTTTATTTGAAATAATTAATTATATTTTACAATTAATTTATTAAATTAAATATTTATTTGTAATATAATATAATCCACCCCATCCCACCCCACCTCACCTCTCCGACGATTACTCCGGCCACCGGCAACTACTCCGACGACCGTTCTCCGACGACATTTAATTCCGACGACTATTTTCCGGCGACAATTTTCCTGTGACCGTTACTCCGATTTCAAGGTCACAGATATTTTATTACGTAGTGAAAATTTTAATTTCGGTCACAGCTTATCAAATTATTCGGTCACAGATTATTTTGAAATCAAATGAAAAAATTTATAGGTCACAGATTTTTAATTAGTCACAATTTAAGAAAATTTGTTGGTCACAGATTATTTTATTGGTCACAGGTCACTTATTTTCAAGTTTGTGGGTCACAGATTCATTTTTTAGTTACAAATTTTAATTACAAATTATCAATTTGTCACAGACATAAAAAAAACTTGTGACCAAAAAAATCACAAAGTCACAAGTTTAATAACTTGGTCACAGACATAAAAAAAACTTTCAGAGTTCAATAGCTAGGTCACATAAACCAAAAAATAGGTCACAGACACAAAAAAAACTTCCAAAGTTCAATAGCTTGGTCACAGGTCACAGACACCAAAAACCACCACAGTTCAAAAACCACCACCGCCACAACAATCACCACCACACTGATCACCATCCCCACCAATAATAACACCGTCGACAACCAACCACACATAGAGATCCGCCCGACACAGCCACACAAACAGATCTGCAATAGGTCACAGATTTTAATTTCGGTCACAGCTTATCAAATTATTTTTGAAAAGCAAATAGAACTTATGAAAACATCATAATTCTCCAGAAATTAAGCGTCAATCCTGCACCACCTTCTTAGCCCCAAGACCTTCCCCTGAATAAGAACAGCCAAGCAAAGTTAATAAAAACTAAACATATTGAGTAAAGCTAAAATAAACATTAACACTGTAATGAGCATAATGACTATTGGTTAAATAACAAAAAAGATGCAACTGTATGCTATCAATCATTTTAAACGAGAAGTCAACATTGTCCCGCTGTAGTGTCCCCAAATCTAGGGTTCGATCTTTCCAAGTGCCATATTTCGACCCAAGAATCTGCATAGATAAACAACATAAATACATGCATGTGCACAAGGAAAGCACATCTTGTCTGCATCTTTTAGTGTGTGAATGTATAGGAGGCAGAACCCACGCATATTTGAAGGGGATAAAAAACTGCACGCGACGCTGCTGCCTGCGACGTTGCTGAACGGCAGCAGCAGAGGGGGAGGGGGCAGGGGGAGGGAGAAGGAGAGGAGAGAGGCGGTGGTGGCCGGTGGCGGCGGCGGCGGCGGGGGGAGATGGAAGAGATGAAATGATAAATTGAAATGAATTAGGGTTTGGTTAGGGTTTTATATATAAAGTTGTGGGAGGTAGGTAGTAGGGTGGGTATATATTTAATTTAATTTAAAAATATTATTATTAATATTAATTGTAAAATTAAAACCTGATTTTTGATTAAATAAAGTGTAAACCTGATTTTTTAAAATGCAAAAGAAAAGGTCTGGTTTGGTGTAATTACCACATGTGTCAATTCAGTAGAGTTTATTATTATTTTGTTTTTTGGTCCATGTTTCCGCCTCCGCCTTGCAATATATGAATCAAATCACAAAACCCTCCACAACGTTGAATCAAGATAGAATGACTCGATTGTATTGTAATGGCACATTGTCGCATACTCAAGCAGACTAGCCTAAAAAGCCCAACTCTGTCGTGCTAAACTTAGGAACATCTGGTCTGATGTAAAACAAATCATGTACACACTACTCAAAGTTTGTATAGTGAAATACAAATTATAAGAATATAGAGATTTTGAAATCTTCTAGAAGTTGACCACTTGACATCAACGTAAATAGTACAAGCACCATGCTAAAAGAAAACTTTGCCTAGATAGATTCCAAGATCTTTTGGAAGTTGATCGCTTGGCCTCAACTTAAAACAATACTTTTTCAATCGTCGGAGCAATCGAATTGTGCAAGTAGAAAAAAATGATT
This sequence comes from Fraxinus ornus, assembly GCA_903798235.1. NCBI lineage: Eukaryota > Viridiplantae > Streptophyta > Magnoliopsida > Lamiales > Oleaceae > Fraxinus > Fraxinus ornus. Next base: position 48,664 of record CAIGRF010184194.1, read on the forward strand.
CGCGTATTTTTATTTTTTCTTGTGTATAAATACGAAAAAAATAGACACATGATAGACTTACAATTTATAACTCGATTAAAATTTTGTCCATTTATTTTCCCACCTCTATCTCCACTGCTCCGTCAGACTTTGTCCATACGGCCTCTCATTCCAATGTAACTAATCATCACTGATCATTGTTTTGGTAAGCTATTACTTCAAGCATGAATGTATAAATCTATTTTTATACAGCTTGAAAATAAAAGATTAGAAAAAAAAAGGACACGAAAAGAGAAGTGTAATTATCACATCCTAATACGTACACACACGAATGAGATGCAGATGCTCTTGTTTACCAACATAATTGGGATTATCATCCTCCGAGAATATAGCATCGCATATGATTCTCTGGTATCAAGTAAAATGGAATATGTAAATTATTGTTGTGGTAATGAAGAATAATATGTAGATTTATTCTTATCTCTTATGTTTGAATTTCTTTAAATTAAAACTCTTCAAACATGGGCTTCATATTCAGTCGGTTAAAAAACACGTTTGGTGATGAATGATTTTATTTTGATCATTAAAGAAACAACGACCCAGTGGGCTCCCATTTATGTAAATGAGTCCACTCCAGTATCACAATTTCAATCTTTCATTACCGTTGAGTTTTCAACTCTAATACAAAAATACAAAATGATCATGCTACATATATCGAATTTTTTTACCTAATTTCTTACTGGTGGGGATCACATCTTGAGATTTTTATATTTACGCAGGTCCGCGTTCATGTGAAAGCGGTTAAACAATTCGGCACATTAAATTATGTACGAATCTTTACCCCGATACAGAAACTGAAACCGACGTAGAGGAGCCCATATTAGTACTACAATAGTACACATTCATTGCAATTGGCTTGAACTTTATTGCCGTAATTGCTTCTTCTTGCAACGGTAACTTCTCCACAGTAACCCCCCATCCCACCTCACCTCACCCCTATATAGCTCCATTTCCAAACTCACCATTCCACAGTTTCTCTCTCTCTCTCTCTCTAATATTTCAGTTTCTTTTGCTTTAATATTTCTTTTTGAGTTCTTTAACTTCGTTGTATTATTATTACCAAACCATTCAATATCTCCATGGATTCTGCTCTATTTATTATTTTACTTTTTGCCTGTTTTACATGGTGCTCTTTTGCTTATCAATTTAATGTTGGAGGCAAGACTGGATGGGTCTTGAACCCTTCTGAAAATTACAATCATTGGGCTGAAAGAATGAGATTTCAAGTCAATGATACTCTCTGTGAGTTACTTTCTTATTTATTATTAGTTCTTTTTTATTCTGTTGTTTGTCTGAATGAAACTTTGTTGTTGTACTTGTAGTGTTCAAATACAAGAAAGGAATGGATTCTGTGCTGGTGGTGAATAAAGATGATTATGAAAAGTGTAATACAGAGAAGCCAATAATCAGAATGGAAGATGGAAATTCAGTGTTCAAGTTTGATCGATCGGGGCCTTTTTATTTTATTAGTGGAAATAAAGGGAATTGTGATAAAGGTCAAAAGGTGATTATTGTTGTTTTGGCAGTGAGGAACTATAACAAGCCACCTTCTGTGCCGATTCCAGGAAAGGCTCCGCCTCCGAAAGGAGGTGCCGGCCATGCTCCGTCAGCTTCGCCACCGAAAGGGTCTTATCCTGGTTCGCCGTCACTTTCTCCGGGGTCACCATCTGGACCAGCCATATCACCATTTCCGGCGGGGAAACCACCGCCAACGGCCCTAACACCGGGATTGTCACCCTCTCCGGCAGGCCATGGCAAGGCGCCATATCCCGGAACCACCTCTCCATCGCCTTCTCCAGCAGGCCATGGCAAGGTGCCATATCCCGGAACCACCTCTCCGTCGCCTTCTCCAGCCAGCCATGGCAACGGGCCATATCCCGGAACCACCTCTCCGTCGCCTTCTCCAGCCAGCCAAGGCAACGGGCCATATCCCGGAGCCACCTCTCCGTCACCCTCTCCTGCAAGCCATAGCAACGTTCCATCTCCCACGGCCACCTCTCCGTCAACCGGCGGTTCCGCCACCTCTCCATCGATCTCTCCAAGTCCTGGCAACATGCCATTTACCCCGACAACCTCTCCATCGCCGTCTACCACAACTCCATCAACGCCTAGTTCAATTTCACCGTCGCCTTCATCAACGACGCCAGGGCTACCGGGTCTATCTCCTCCAGGGACCAATGGTACTGCTCCGAGCCCCGGTAACAATTCGGCAAACGTTAATACAAATGGTGGTTCACAGCCTGGGTCGTCTTCAATGTCGACAGTCTCACTTATCTTAAGTGTGGCTTTATTGTGTCTCCTTAATTAGGAAATAATTATTGTACTAGGAATTTAACTTTTAAAATTATTTTGGATTTTATTTTTGTAGAATTTTTGTCCCTTGAATATGTTTGTTGGTGACTCGAGTGTGAATTCATCAGTATATAAACAAAATAAAGAGTGTTGCTATTCATAAAGTTCAGTGATCAAATAAAGCTATGTTGTGTTCCTACTTTTTGCTTCAATAGTGCAGTGCAGTGCAGCTAGAAAGTTATTTTGATCGACCTTTTTTTTGTTTCTGTATCATGATTATGTCGCTAGCACTAGAGAGGAAAGCGCATTCGTATTATCATCAAGTTTATTTGCATTTTTTTTTTCTATAAAATATTATCTTGTTTAAAATTCACATGATATAATACTATTTTTATGTTTTATTTGTTGTTAAAAGCATTTTTCAAAATTTTTTATTAGATTTTTATAAAAGTTGATGAAATTTGTGTTAGAATTTCATTAAATATGTGATTAAAATCAATTATTAACTTTGTCTGCATAATATATTTTTGAATTTTACAGTGAAAAACAAAATCAACTTGGTATCGTAATTAGAGTTAATTTCTTTTAACGGATATCCCTGACAAATGAATGCAATAAGGAAAAAAACCCCCAAACTAAAATTACCGTATTTAGCGCTGTTAATAAATTCAACGACCCAACTTAAGACAGTTTTATGGTCGAGTGGAAATTAAGGACAGTTAAATTATTTTACTTATTAGTAATTTATGCAAATTAATGAATATTTAAGGTTTTATTTTTTAGTTTTATGGAGAGCCCGGTTTGGCGGGGATTAAAATAAAATTTTAATAGATAATTCATGTTAATTGAAAATATTATTATTTTGCTTAATTAATTAAAAAGAAAAAAAATATTATCATTTTCTTCAACCATCGAAGCTCGTGTTAATTTTCATTAATAAAATTAGAGTATAATTTAAATTAAAGTTAATAATTAATTTTAATTATATATTTTATGAAATTCACAATTTTTCAAACCTTTATTTCATTAATTTTTTTTATAAAAATTGATTTTAATCCCATTGGCTTAGTATTCCTTTAGAAGGGTGAATGAAAATGACCCATATTTTGGATAGGGGAAAGCTCAGTTGGTCATCGACACTTGGCCAAATAAATATCACGTCTAATTTGAATCCTCTATCATTCAAAGACTATTTCTTAATTATTAAGGTTTCGTGGCTGACCCTAAACCACCTGTCGTGTTAACGAGTTCACTTTAATTAATAATCTTGTCGGTGTTCGCGGAAATTGGGTCCAGGTGTCATCATCTACAATGTACAGTTACTTGTCCGTTTTCTATACGGACTCACAACACGGACACGAATTAAAATGAGCAAAATTTTATAAAAGTTAAATTGTGAATCACGTTAATTATATTGTTAAAATTAATTATTAATTTAAATTTAAATTTGTACCGAACGAGGACATTATATATTATTATTGCTTAACAAAAAAGTAACTTTACTTTGTGGGTGAGGAGAATACTTTAATTAGATCGATTAGCCAAACAAATTAAAAAAGAAAATACTTTAATTTCTTTGCATCAATCCTCGAATGAATATTATTCTGAGATTTCAGCATGTTTGGAAATTATCGAAAGTGAAATGAATTATAAAAGTCTTTAAGTCTTCTTTAAAAAAATGAGAAAGAAGTAGGTGGATGAAAAGCACGTCGGTAGCTTCTTAGTTTTGTATGGCCTGAATAAAAATCTTGTTTTTTTATTTTTATTTTTTTCCCAAAAAACAAAAACCGAGAAAAGTAATTTTCCTGCTTTTGAAATATGTTGTCTGAGAATTGATTAGGAAAGCCAAGTTGAAGACTGAATATAGTTATAAGTCTACCGACTGCCTCTGTTACCTCTTCTAGAGGTTAGACCACATGTTTCCTTACTATTCCGTCCCCTGATCCCATCAGGATCGAATATTAAGGCTAACCAAAATTCTTGATAAATAGAAAATGACTTTTGACTATACACTTTCCCCTCTTTCGATGACTTAAATCTATTGGACTATAAAAATTGCAACTCACTAATGACTGTACAAATGCTTTTTCCTAGATTTTATATGAAACTCGTAATTTTCTGTTGATAAGATATCACCATCTAGCTGTGTGTGAAACCTTTGATTAGTAGATACACGTAGTTAAGTGAGAAACTAAACAAAATCAATTTTTTATATGATAAGAGATGTAAGTGTGTGTGTGTGTGCATGTTCTAGAACAGGATATTCCACCAATCATTCTCACTTTTTGTACTGTATTAGAAAATTTATAAAGTTTATCCTTTGCATTTTGTCAAATTAATTAATGCAGACTTTGATTGTTGATAACCTTGATAGACCGATTAGAGTCACGAATAAACAACTTAGACCATAGTAAGGGACACAGGCAAAGTCGACAAGAAAAAATATACGCACGCGTACCATTTACACTATTTTCCGCCAGCTTTTTGGTTTTTTAAGTTTATTTTCGTGCCACGTTTTTCACTCGTATCATTTCAAAATATTCATGGCAAACTTTCAAAACCTTTAAAAAGTGAGGGGGGGCTTAGCAGCCCCACGGGCCCCCTTTCCCACTTTTGAATTCCCTACCATTTCAATTGATCGTGTTGACTGACCATAGGATTGAATTGTTGGGTAGGTCCTTAAATGAAATCGTGTGGTCCAAAATTTTTTGGACGAATGATCATCACTTTAGCTATCAGCTTTCTTTCAGTTGCATTATTAAGTAAAATGTGACATATCAAGCCACAGTCCAAAATGCTGAGAAGATGAGGCCACAACGTGAAAAAGATGACCAACAACTAGTACCAATTGAAGGCCAATGGGACCAAATTTCAGAAAACCAAGGACTTTAAAGTTCATTATAACTTTGAAAATCATTGAGTTAAGAAAAGGCAAAAAAAAAATAATAAGAAGAAGAAGAATAAGATTTTGGTGAAATTTATAATGTTAGAATTTTCTATCAGTTTACTATCATATAAAAATGGTTTTACATTCGGAGACTCATTCTTTGAGTTATATAAATGTTCCCAATACTACGCAAAAGTCGTATAATATAATCTTCGAAAATCATTGATTTCGTAAAGGTTTTCTTCTATTGATGTAAAAAAACTATTTTGCAATCCATAACTCATGCTTCAACTTACAAGATTTTTCTGCAAACAATTCAAAAATTGGATAACCATAAAAGAATACTAATTTTGCTATTTCTATCTTAAAATGGTCAATATTATATTATTATTAAAGATGAGTAGTTCAATCTCTTTCTCCAGAGACTCCTTTTCTCCATCAAGTTGCTTAAGCTTGGCCTTAACCACTTGCTGTTCTTTCCAAACTCCATCGAGCCTATAAGCTACAATCACATATATAAGCATATAGTTGTAGTAAATACATGCTTAAAAGAAATACAAGGCCAATTTTTTAGCTCTTTGTCCGACAGATCCAATTTCACCTTCAGCTTCTGGTCTTCGAGAGAATGATATTTTACAATATAGTAAGAAAGGATCTGCTGGGGCGCTGGCCACTCGTCAGCAGCATCCTTAGGGATAATGGCCTCAAAAGCTTTATCTGCCTTGCTCATCCATTCCATGAGAGCCAAATTTTAAGTCACTTTTTACATTTTCTATAGAGAAATTCTCTTCATTTCTTATTTCCATGGAAGCAGCAGCCAAGTTTAAAATGAAATACAAGACGTGCCTTGCAAAATCTCAAACCCTGAACAAGGAAGTAAATGTAGTACACATCAGTTGACGAAATCATCCGTATATTAACAACAAAATCATTGATGGAGAATAACACCATATTGGTTAACGAAATCAATTCAAATAAACTGCTAATTTAGTTTCAATGCAATCAACTTATCCATCAATCTATCTCATTTAGCAGTTAAAGCCTGTCATACTTTCGACTTTTTCTAATTTTCATGAACAAATATGTGAATCGGGAAGCATAACAACAAAATCAATGCTACCAATTACCAAACTATTACACAAAATTGGCTTGGTTCGAACTTAAAAAGCCTCAGATGTCATCAACATAAATACGAAGAAATGAATTCGTCGAAGATTTGAAATTTGGCAACAGACAACAGATGCCATATCACAAAAATTCCAGAATTAAACAAATCCTCGAATTATATTAGAATATTCATTTTCCAGATATAGATAACACATGCAAATGCAATAGACTCACAACCGGAAATTTAAAGCATTCAGAGAAATAAAATCCATGCTTAAATACCAATCTAAAACACAAACAAAGACGAAACATTTAACAATAAAAAAAGTCAATCCATAATATTTTTTTTTTTCTAGTAAAAGAGATAAGCAGAATGAGAGAGTAACTTAAAGGAATCGGGATCGGTACAGATCAAACAAGGAACTATGAATAAAGCAAATAGAAATCATGAACAAAAAAAATAAAAAAATCTAGAAAGGAAACAGGGTAGAAAAGATGGGAGAGAAGTAAAAAAGAAGGGAAAATAACGAGAATTACCAGAAACAGAGGCAGAGATTTTACGGGGACTACTTTTGACGAGGGCATTCAGAAAGAGATGGAGACACCGGAT
>CAIGRF010184194.1:59913-80776 GCA_903798235.1 Fraxinus ornus
AAACAAATCCTCGAATTATATTAGAATATTCATTTTCCAGATATAGATAACACATGCAAATGCAATAGACTCACAACCGGAAATTTAAAGCATTCAGAGAAATAAAATCCATGCTTAAATACCAATCTAAAACACAAACAAAGACGAAACATTTAACAATAAAAAAAGTCAATCCATAATAATTTTTTTTTTCTAGTAAAAGAGATAAGCAGAATGAGAGAGTAACTTAAAGGAATCGGGATCGGTACAGATCAAACAAGGAACTATGAATAAAGCAAATAGAAATCATGAACAAAAAAAATAAAAAAATCTAGAAAGGAAACAGGGTAGAAAAGATGGGAGAGAAGTAAAAAAGAAGGGAAAATAACGAGAATTACCAGAAACAGAGGCAGAGATTTTACGGGGACTACTTTTGACGAGGGCATTCAGAAAGAGATGGAGACACCGGATATCTTCGCCGCTTTATGAGATTGGGGGATGAAACAGAAATTATATTATTGAAATAGTATTATATTTTCATATAGTTGGTTGATATTTGATGTAAATTAAAAGTTGATAAAAAAAATTTAAAATAAAATTCGTAATTTTAATTGTTTAATCGTAATTTTAATTGTTTAATCACATGTTTCATTATTTTTTATCGAAATTTGATAAAAATAAATTATTTTAATCAATACTAAATAAAGGCCCTATTTAGTACCACTAAAATTCTGATTAAAGTTTAAGTCAAATTCAACAATTAATTTGTAACCACATATTCTATAAAATTCACAACTTTTCAACTATATGTTCCATCAAAATCTAATTTTAATCTTTACCTAACAAAGGCTAATGAGAGAGAGACTTATTTAAGTGTTTATTTGGAAAAAACTTTAAGAAATTGAAATAAAAATTGATAATTAATTTTAAATATACATTTCATTGAAGCTATCATTTTTATCAATTTTAACTAAATTTTTTATCAACTTTTATCAAAATATGTTAAAACTTTTATTAAGCCCGTGTTTGTAGCACGTTATTTTTTTCGTTCTCATTCTTTTATTCATTTTTAACCACATATTTTTCAATAAAATAATATTTTTCATCGCATCAAAAACTTTTCTTTTTTTTTCAACCACACATTCTCTATCAATCTACTATTCCAGAATACATTCTTCCAAAATAATGTGGCTCAAACACACCCTAACCCTTTTGGCGATCCTAAAATTAAAAATCAATTCCAAAAATCTTTAGTTTTTTTCATGTCTTCTGGTAGTAATGGTGAATTGAGACATACCCGTCTATAATCATTTTATATAGCAATTTATTATTCGATACATTAATGAGTGACAAACTAACAAGAAGCTAATAGCTCAAATAATAAGTAGCCACATAGAATGATTGTTAACAGTCATTGACTATGGATAACATTAGTCGTAATGAACATACGTAGAATTGTTGAGTTTTCGCCTCACTTGGGGATAGAACATGGGCCCAAAGCCCATACCAATTAGTAAAAGAAGAAAAATGGACTTAAAAGAGTTTTCAAGCGAAACGCGTTTCAGCTTTATAAATTTGAAATGGTAATTTTGACAAGGGTATTTAGCAGATAACATTTTTACTTTTCACGATTATTGTGGAAAATATTCTCGCTTTTCATTTTTTTGATATTTTTACTCTTATTTCCACATTTCATTGAGCAAAAAGTCATTTTCACTCATTTTCTCAATTAAAAGCATTGAAATGACAAGTATACCCTTCTGTTTAAATAAAATAAAAAGAAATAACGCATTGCAATCATGATCCAAAAGTTTTTAAAAAAAGTGCAAACAAGTCCCAAATAAATTATTAAAAGGGTAATTAACACATAATGTCTATACCTTTCACTATTATTCACTATTATTGTGAAAAAGTCCCCAACTTTCATTTTTTTTTTATTTATTTTCACCATTAATTACATATTTGATTGCGCAAACTATGGGTTGACAAAATGATCAAAATAAACCGGACCAAATCTGAACCAAACAAAATCTAATGGTTTGGTTCGATTCTACAAAAAAAAATGGTTATGGTTCTTAGAATTGAGAACTATTTGGTTCTAGTTTTGATTCGACTGTAGTTCTAGAACTAGGAACCAAACCAAAAACCAAATGTCGTGTACATTCGATTTCTCATTTCTCAATGTGAAGACTTGAGACCATATTTCGTTTTGGAGACCCAGACCTTAACTCGTTTCTTATTTTCTCTCATTTTTAATTTATACACTAACTCTTAATGAAGATCAACAACTACCACCTACCATCTATCGTCGCGCTCAGCTAACCAATAATCAAACTCAATATTTAAATTTTATTATTTTATATATATTTACAAATTGGTGACTTACAATTCACATGAAAAAAAAAATTCAAAATTCAATTGAAAATCAAGACAAAAAGGTCATCTACCTTCGACTTCTTATTTCTCAATGTGGAGACTGGATACCTAGTTAATTTTGGAGATCCAAACCTTGATTCATTTCTCATTTTCTCTCCTTTTTAACTTATACACCAACTCTCAAATGAAGATCAACAACTACCACCTACCGTCTATTGTCGAGCTCAGCTACCATCTTCACATGGATTTCTGAAATTGAAACCTCGACCTTCGATTCTTCTTCCTCAAATATTATTTTTCTTTGTATTCTCAATCTGTAATGAAACTAAAACCAAACCAAACCAGAACTGAATGATTTGGTTCCATACCTTTAAAAACACCATTTGGTTCCATTATCAATAAAATTATTAGTTCGTGGTTCAGTTCGATTCTCTTAGAACCATGTCCACCCCTAGTACACACTATCATTTCTATCAATTTTCATTCAAAATCTCAATAAAAAATTGTGAAATAACAAATATACATTCTTATTTAAATAAAAAGAATTATTTTTAATTTTTTTTATAATTTATTGGGACTCATTTGCAATTTTTTTTTAATTTCTAATTTCTTAATAATTTATTTGTGACTCGTATGCAAATTTTTTTAATTTATCCGAGACTCGTTTGCACTTTTTAATTTTTTTCTTTTTCATAATTTATTTGGGGCACTTTTGCACCTTTTTTATTACAAAAATTATTTTAAATTTTTTAATAGTTTATTTGGGACCCGTCTGCACTTTTTAAAAAAATTGAGGCCTTAGTTGCAATTAGTTCTTCATTTTTTTTTATTTAAATAGAAGTGTATATTCGTTATTTCACAACTTTCTATTGAGAAATTGGATGAAATTGATAGAAAATGTGATTTGTTCAATCAAATGTGTAATTAAAGGTGAAAATGGGAAAAAAAAAAAAAAAGTATTGACATTTTTCACAATAATAATGATTATATGTGAATTACTCTTTCAATTATTTATTTGTGATTCGTTCGCACTTTTTTAAAGAACTTGGAACTATGATTGCAATTAGTTCTTTCTTTTTCTTTGTGATTTATTTAAACGAAAATGTGTATTTTTCGTCATTTTACAGTTCTTAATTGAGAAAATTGATGAAAAATGACATTTTGCACAATAGAAGTTGGAAATAAGGGTAAAAATGTCAAAAAATAAAAAGTAAGGACGTTTTTCACAATAATAATAAAATATAAGGACGTTATGTGCTAATTACCTTTTTCATAAATAACCTAAAAGTACAAACTACTACTCAATTTGATTTTATCCTTTATTTTTGCATTGTCTTCATGTCTTGCTTTATGAAATACAATTAGTGACGCTCGTAGTAGGGCGTGTGTTATATAGGTATTATATTGATATTTTTCTACAATAGCACAATATCTTTAACAAGTAATAAAATAATGGTAGGATATCATCCAACGAGGATTGATTATTGATTTCACTTTAATTAAATTTATGTACAACAAGAATAAACAATTAAGTATTTGATTTTTGTGTAAGTTTTCCTAATTCACAACTAAGCTAAGCAATTTAATAACAATAGAATGAATGGACAATGAGATAAAAATCAATTAAGGAGATAACTCGGGGTCCAGATATGTATCACTTATTAATCCTACTCACGTTCAATTCATATTTTGGTCCAATTATTGTGTATTAGGTCATTAAAGTCAATATAAAATATCAACATTCACCTTTCGTGTACTAGTTACCACATTTCTATTAATCGAAAATTCCCCACTCATAAATAGTTTGATTAAAAAAAAATGATGCAAAAAAATTTAGGACAACAACGTGAATAAGTATAATTTTTTAATTTAAAAACAAATTCATTAAAAGCAAGAATGTGTGCTCTCTCTCGATTCAATATCAACTCTCAATAACAACACATGAAAATAACTCAATCATAACAATTCAACAAAGAAAAAAAAAATTAAAACCACAAAGATTGCTAAAAAATTCCATTATTATTTCATCATTCCTTTATTTCTGCCCACAAGAAATGTTGACTTTAAATGGACATTAAATTATAGTAGTTACGATATTCATCGATGGAGCACTTATTAATCGGTGGCTGAATTTAATGTGTTCTCATTCCAACAATTATCTGAGCCACGTTGTCTCTTGACACCATTTGTCAGTGCAATGAATTCATTGGCGTGTGTTTTTACAATTGTACATTATTTGTTTATATCTTGGATGATATTTGAATGTGTGACAAAATCGAAATTATTGATTGTTTTAAGTGTTGGAGAAATCCATTGTTCGTTTGTGATAATTTCTTCAGATTTGCACGAACTGGAGGATCGACCTGCAAGTATGTAGAAAGATACCACAATCCCTTGTTGGGGAAAAAAAATTGGTGAGACGAAAATCAATATATCAAATTTTTATCTAGATAACTGAATGTTCTAAGCCCCTGTTTGGGCCACATTTTTTTTATTATCATTTTTCTACTCATTTTCAATCACGTATTCTTCAATAAAATAATATTTTTCATCACGTCAATAACTTTTCCTTTTTTTTCAACCACCTAATCCCCATCACATCAACCAAAAAAATGCATTCTTTTGAAAACAATGTGCACTAAACGGGGGCTAAGAAATGGATCCTTTGACTTCCAATCAGCGAGCTTTCCCAGAATTTAAAACTCAAACCCTGTTTAGAAACAACGAAAATCAACTAGTGCAATTATATATATATATAAAAAAAAAAATTACTTTCCTCATGTTATCCACCCTTAATTTTTGGCATCAATATTGCTCCCTATTCTCGAGTTACAAAAAGCTCTCGAGTAGCAAAGCGCTAGGTGAAGGACAACAATGACAAAAGAGATTGATATTCAAAATGAAAAAACACTCCTATGATCGGGACAAAGGATAGCAATTATGTGAGAATGAGATAACACAAAAACTCGTCATTTGTACAAATTGCATGCTACAACTTTCTTACATGAAGTCAAGATCGCCGATAAAACATGATGCAGTGAATTGTTCCCGAGCCTTGTAGTGTCCGTCGCACTATAAGAACCGGCAAGAAGGGAGATGTCGAAAGTAAGACTATCGATTGGTGTGAAACTATTACAAGATAGTCGAACTAGAAGGTCAAGCTATACAAAAATGACATTCAGGAAAAAAAAAAAAATCAAGAAATAATACTATTTAGTCTATTTTTAGCGAGTCTTCAAAATAATACTTCCTAGGAAAATACTTAGAAATTTCTCTATATAGAAAATACAACTCACACTCAACCCAAGATTGGAAGCACGTTTGACTTTTTGTGGAGAATTTCGGGATTTTGATAATCCAATAAAACATTCACCAAAACATTCACCAAAAACAATCGCAGTTTCCATTTTCTCTCACTCACACAGCTCTCTCTCTCATCTGTCTCTAATGTTTTAGTACATATTATATTCTCTCTGTATAGAGACATATTCTTCACACCGACGTAATAAACGACACGATATAGGTTCGTTTTCTTTATTTTATACTCACATGAATATATGTGTGTGTTTGTAATTTGTTTGCGATATGTTTTTAATTTACTTCTGTTGATTAAAGCGTCCATTGCAGTGAATATACCTAGCTTCATGCAATTCTTTCCATTACTGAAAATTTTGTCCACTTGATGTTTAAATTGTTGTTCCAGCTTTAGATTTTTCTAATTGGGTTTTTCTTGTTTTATTATTTTTGTAAATCTTATTTATTGTAAAGTAAGTTAATGGTCGTTTTTCTATTTGTTGATAAATTTCAAATTTGTGTGCTGTTAGGTTTTCATAATTTTGGTTTATTTCTAATTTGTTTTCCAGATTATTGTATGATTGATGTAGAATTGTGACCTTCATTTCATCCAATTGTTTACTTAATTTTTGAATCCCAAAAATTTGTTGTTGCCTTCGCTGCTTAATTATTTACACTGACACCACACCCACAAACAAAATATTTTAATATTTTAATTGCTTTGTGATTATGTGCGCATATAATTAATGCTTTATTTTGTCTTCGTTTCAATAAATTTCGATACTTGGAACTTTGTTTAGGTAATCTGATTACTGCGCAGGATGTGGTAGCATTAAATTAATAGGCTAAGACCGTATCTGTTATGGATTTTTTTAATTCAATGCCCACTTTTACGACTTCACAATGCTATTCACAAAGTTTAATTGAGCACCTTGTTGATATTCGTTTGAAAATTTTGTGCCAGAGTAGGAACCAACAGGCAACAGCACATCCATTAATTATTACCCTCATGCCGTCATGCGTGACCTTTTGAATTGATGAGAACACTAAGCAATTCAATTTTGATTTCAATTTCTTAGTGGAACTAATGATCACAAGGTTTAGCAATGGGGTACTTGAACGTGGAGAAGAAATGGGTATTCCCTCTCGTCATAACTTCATTAGTATGTATTTTACTTTTTGCAACATCATTCAACATGGGGCTCGTGTCATCGTTGCACACGATCAATTCAATCTTTCCGTTATTCCCATCTCGTATTATGACCAATCAAAGCAGCACTCATTTTGTCGAGGCAAAGATTAAGCAAGCCCCACCATCTCCTGTGGGGCCTTCCATTCCAAAATTTGCTTATTTGATTTCCGGGTCAAAAGGTGATATGGAGAAGCTCTGGAGAACACTTCAAGCATTGTATCATCCACAAAATTATTATGTTGTTCATCTAGATATGGAGTCACCGCCTGAGGAGAGATTGGCGCTCTCATCGAAGGTGGAAAAGGATCCCATTTTTGCAAAGGTTGGAAATGTGTACATGAATACCAAAGCAAATATGGTTACTTACAGAGGGCCCACCATGGTTTCTAATACTCTTCATGCATGTGCCATTCTTCTCAAAAGATACAAGGATTGGGATTGGTTTATTAACCTCAGTGCATCAGATTATCCCTTGGTTACTCAAGATGGTGAGTTTATCTTTAATTTTTTGGTCTTCTTAATGCAAGAAGTTTGTGCATTCTTTCTATTTAATTGCATCTTGTGGCTAAAATATCCCAATTTTTTTGTTCCAATTTTATATATTCATATATTTTTTAACTAATTATAGTTTCTTTTTGCAGATCTTCTTTACGCATTTTCCAATTTAAAACGAGAATTAAATTTCATTGAACATACAAGCCGTTTAGGCTGGAAAGCGTAAGTTCTCTGTGCAGAATGTGATAATTACCAAAACATACAAAATGTTTTATGTTATATTCGATTGTATTGTAGGAGCAAGAGGGCGATGCCATTGATTGTAGACCCTGGGCTCTACCAGACAAACAAATCTGATATCTTTTGGGTTAGACCTTGGAGAACTTTGCCAACAGCATTCAATTTGTATACTGGTCAGTTCAGACATTTAATTCTTACTAGGCCTGGTGAACAATGGATACGTTCATTTATACTATTTGTTCAATATGTTGACTACAGCGATATATTTGCTAGTACCATCTTCTGGGACTTTCGTTTGATGGGATCATAGCATATGTTTGGCAAGTGTGTATAAAGTATAAACCATTATAAATGGTCAAACCATTTTTGATTGACACGTTTCATGGGATCCACAAATAATACTCACTTATCCAATAATAAACAAAAATTAACACTTCCCAAGCAAGCTTATAATCTTGTATATGGTGTCTGGTCGCAACATATTTTTCACTTCATTACTTGTTCTTTGGTGGGGAAGCAAGCAGACGGAAGCTTATTGACATTACTAATGAACATTGATCTTGGCTGCCACTTAAAAAGAGTTTTATCTATATTTTTCAAGCTGATCCTTGAAAAGGATAAAGTTTTGGGTATTATGGAAATGCAGTAAATAGATTATGGAAATTCAGTATAGAGTTAAAAGCTACTGGCCAATAAAAAATGATTGGCTTCCAATGCATTCTGGCTTTTCTTGACCTCTAGACTCATTTTAGTTTTTCAACTTCTGATTTGTGGAATTCCTTTTGCTACACTCTGTGTTTTGCAGGTTCAGCTTGGATGATCCTCTCGCGTGCATTTGTGGAGTACTGCATATGGGGTTGGGATAATCTTCCTAGAAACCTACTCATGTATTACACGAATTTTGTGTCCTCCCCAGAAGGCTATTTTCAGACTGTCATCTGCAATGCCCCAGAATTTGTCCCTACAGTCGTCAACCATGATATGCACTACATTTCTTGGGATATTCCTCCCAAACAGCATCCCCGTTCCCTTTCCCTCAATGATACAGAAAAAATGATTGCAAGTGATGCTGCCTTTGCACGTAAATTCAAGCAGAATGTTCCTGTCCTTGATAAAATTGATAAAGAATTGCTCAGGCGAGAAAATGGGAGCTTCACACCTGGTGGTTGGTGTGCAGGAAACCCTCCTTGCTCCGAGGTTGGAAATCCCACCAGGCTTAAACCAGGACCAGGTGCTCAAAGGCTTGAGCGTCTTTTAGGTAAACTAGTTTTGTCAGATGATTTTATTAAAAATCAGTGCAAGTAGATTTTATCAATATCTTTCTTGGTCGAGTATACAGAAGGCAAGTCTAATTCATTAACAGTCACCAACATAACTAGTTAGAATATTGTATCGAAACCATTGCTCTCTTGTCCTTGATAATATAGATAAAAAAAATATATATATATTCAATTTCATCTATTTACTTGTCTGCTGAGTTTCATAACATGTTATTTTTCTATGCAAACATAGGACTTACGAACTTGTGGTTGGATTATGCAATGTTAAATGTTGTAGGTCGGGGAAAAATCTCAGGCTTTATACCCTCATTTGCGCTTCAAAATGACAAAAGATAGAATTGGGTGCCAGAGAAATTTCGGATCAAAATTCTAATGCGCATGCCAAACATCAAAGCAAAATTTATACACTCCCAAGTTCACATATTCTATTTCAAAATGATTAAAATCTGTAAAGAGTTACAGAATGTACAAAGAAAAATCAATGTTACTAACCACCCACCCCACCCACTTCTGAATTTTTTATGTACAATACATACTTCATCAAAAGATAAATCTTCACTCTTCAAGGATCTTTCGCCAGTCTCAAAATTATAGTTGCTATAACCTTGAGTAAAACAGATCACACCTTCAACTTATAAGCTATAGTCACTTTTAACTTCAGCTGCAAAATTTTTTTCCTGAATCTGTTCCAAATTCCCAACTGGAACATGAATTTTGATGAGATATTGACCAAATTAGACCATCTCGAGTAGCTTAATATTTCCCATGGAATTGGCAGCAACCAAGGTGGACGACTGACCACGCCAACACACGGATGATATAAATTGTGCCGTATCATCCACTTCATCACCGGAAAGTGGGTCTGTGTTATTAAATTTAAATGATAATGCAGGCATCGGCAAACTTTTGTGGTAGACGAAAACCTGTAGAACGAAAAGCAGATTGTCAATCAGAACGGGATTTGAAACTCTTATAACAGTAATGATAATGGCCATTTGAAGGCAAATGCCAGTAATTAGATGATGTAGTTTTAACATGATATCAAGTAGATTAACATCCTGAGCTAAACTCTCACTATCACCTGTTAACGAAAATTGTGTACGCATCAAGTAACCAAATCAAGGATTTTAACCGTTAAAAAATTAAAAATTATAATATTCTTGTTTCTGACAGCAGTTTTGCACTACGATCATATTTCCAAACATGAATGGATTACTCATTTTCTCACTTTTAAGTGAAAAAAATTGCTTCTTTTGAAAGTAATTAGTGATGAAGGATCAAGCAGTCAAGATCAACTCGTGATTTGAGAGACTAATATATAATTTTAATCAGCAAATCAACACTTCACGCAAGCAGTTTATGGCCTAAGTTATACAAGCACCCTAAACGGGCTATAGTAGCCAACTATAGTCGCCTAAAATTCCACAGAAGGGTTAAATGAGCTCCTTTGGAAGATGGTCCAAAGAAGACACTCCCAAGCCAATAATTGACATGTATCTGATCATCATAATGAAATACATAGACAGTTAAAAAATATAGGTTTCTCACATCACAAAGTCAACTTTAATAGAATTTCATAGCTATCGATTTAGCAATAGGCCTTAAACCACATAAAAAGGAAGAACATATTTAAAAAGTATAGCCATTCCCCTTTTGGACCGCCAACGGGCTTTCAAATTTTTACATCATAAGACATGTTCACAGCAAAGGAAACTGAAGAAGGAAAATAACAGAAACTCATCAAATTGCTTTTCGATATCTTCAAAAACTATTCACACATCTTCACCTAGAAAATCAGTGACAATTGATATGAATTTAGATTGCTTTCTGCATTTTTTCCCTCCCAGGCTAGGTGGAAAAATAAAGGAACCTACACTGGTCAGACTGTCAACTAGAGCAGGTTTATTATGTTAAACTAGTTCAGATATGCAGCTTTACATTTCCAAAATTTACCTTGCATATGTTTCGAAATAGACAGTGTACTTGACAAATTAGAGTTAGAAGTGTAAACATGGTACTCGTTAAATTATGGCTTTGAGCAATCCCATATTCAATAGGAATTGGATATGTACAATCCCTATAGAATAGGATTAACTTTATTTGTTCAACATAGAACATGAATTTTTTTCCTTGTCCCCATTGAGAGGGGATAATTAGCTATAACCCACTCTTTCTCCTATATATTCTATTTGTGATAGTCAGGAACTATCATGAGGTGAGACCCGGGGGTCCTTTGGAGTCTCATCTAGAACATAGTTTTAGTTGGAGGTTTTGGTCTGTGTAATTTGTACTCTTTAGTTATCCTGTGGTATGTATTTCATAGACGGTTTTGGATTATGCAGTATTAAATTCTATTCCCCTCTCTTAGTTGTCTCCGCCATGGATTAAGGCCAAGTGCTGAACCACGTAAATAAATCTGAGTTCAATCTCTCTTTTTATTTTACCTGAAACCTCTAATTGGGGCTCTGCACAACGAGTAGTGCAAGAGAAAGGTGGACCTTTAAGAGCAAGACAAAGATGAGAAATTCCAAAGGAAGCATTGGAGGAGAGACATTTGAAGATTCACTTTGGAGGAAATGCATGAAGAATTCCTATTTAAAGGCTTGGATAATTCAAAGCGAAGGTGGAGATTTGTTAAATTATCACTTCGAATAAATCTCATAGACAATAGGAGTTGGATTTGTACAGTCCCACGCAGTAATACACATGATAGGAATTTTTTCATATCCCACATCGAAATAGGGATAGTTAGCAAATCCATTTGTTCCCCTACGTATAGGAGCCTCCTTTTTTATTTGGATATTCCCCAGTTCATGAGATAGACATGCACTATCTTGGGGGGAGAAACTTGTGGAGTCCTTGGTAGTCTCACCTAGGTACATACTTTCGGTTGGGGATTTGGTTTGATTAATTTCTATTCCTTTGGAAATCCCCTAGTATGTATTTTGTTGGGGTAGTTGGAATTGTGTACGTGGTACTCGTTCATATTCTCCCCTTTGTTTAGTGAAGTTCTTCTTGTCTCCTACCCGAGGACATTTATGCTAAGCGCCGAACCACGTAAATTTGGAGTGTTTGTTCTCTCTATTTTGCCCAAAAACCTGATTTCAGGCTTCTGAACAACAAGATTCAAAGAACTGTGTTATCATTAAACATACCCCCCAGATCTCACTTGCCTACTTCATAGAAATTTTCACCTCATAATATGGTGAAATCGAGATAAAGAGGTAAACTGGCCAATTAGTTTAGCACGGTTAAAGTGTGAGTTTCTTCGTAAGAAGATGTGAGAAAGCTTTTAGTGTCAATATCATACTCCAGACAATGTTTTTCTACAAATCAGACTTGTGTCAATTGCTTTTAAATTGGAAGAAGAGTCATTTACCTTAACCTGCAAGTACCAGAAAAATCTAGATAATAACATATAGAAGTTTGTACAGTGAAAAGAAATACATTGACGGCATGAGTTACCTCATTTGTCTCTGAGCCAGTTGCGATATAACCGTCGCACACAGATAAACCAACGAAATTCTGAAAGAAAACAATGTCTACCATGAGATGCCAAACATGATTACATTTTCTTTGGTAAATAAGAGGGAATGATCACATTAAAATAACTGAATAATGATACTAACAAATAATCCTGGTTTCTTGATAATGAATAATCCTTGCAGGTACATTGATGACACATTCGGACCTCGTTTGTGCACTAATTTTCCACTTTCTACTTAGATATACACATGAAAACAATTTAAATAATTATAGTTTTCTACTTTCTGACTCTAATTAACTTTTGTTCAAATAACTGAATTGTTTTGCCTTCCTATATATGCACATTAAAATATCAAATCGAGGACAGAATAACAACATAAAATTTAAAGCAGTCTTGAGTGAACAAAATGGAACAAATACCTTCACATTCACGTGGCCTGTAAATGTTTGGAGAGGACAATCAAGTACTCGTGAAGTGCACATTGACAAATCCCAAAGCTTTAATGTGTTATCCGTAGATGCAGACACAAGAGTCGTTGAATCTATGAACTTAATGTAGCTCACTGTTTTGTTATGCCCAACTAAAGTGCACAGAGGCATTTTTGAGTTACGTAGATCATAGTAATATATCCTATGATCTGCTGAACCGAAAGCAAGGAAACGACCAGAGTCTAAGGGGAATTGAACACAGCAGACATTGGCCTTTGTCTTAATTGTACCAACACTTACTCCCTGCAGTAGCAACCCATGTAAGAGAAACAACTTTATTACGTTGAGAACTGAATATACACAGCAATGATAACTAGATGACTGTAAGTACATGTAGTTTCAAAGCAGACATCCACCAAGTGCAAAATAAGAATTGCCTGATTGATATTCCAGAGCTTAACTGAACCATCATCGCTGCCGCTGGCCAGCATTGTTGGATCTGCTACAGAGAAGTCCACGGACCAGACGCGCCTTTCATGTTCTTTCATTTCTGTGAAAATTTGACTCCTTGTAACATCCCATACCTGCACAATATTTGATCAAAAAATGATTTAACAATCTAAGTAGAACGAAAATGTAAATAATATCTAGTACAGGAACTCCGACCTACCTGCACCACACCTTCGAAGTTACTTGAAGCGATCTGGCTTTTGATATAGCCATTCCAACATATGCTGCTAAGCTTTGACCTGCTTGCCATTTCAACCACAGGATAATGGATATCACGATCTTCATTTAAGATCGAACTATATTCAAAAACTTTGATCTTCTTGTTTACGCCAGCAGTTGCAAAAAATTCACCATCTCGATCAAAACTCAGAGAGCATACGAGGTTTGATGAATTTAAAAGATCCCCTTGCTTCAAGTCTGCCTTGACTTTCAGTTTACTAAAAGAGAGATACTTGCATAACCCCTCTAGGAATGTATTTATCCATCCACTTTGCCTATGATCATTGTACCGTTCTTTAGATGACAAATTACTAACCGAACTTCTTTCAGTTAGTGCAATAGATCTTCTACCATCGCTACTTACTGGAGAATGTCCGGTCAATGGTCTGCCTGTTGGTTTGAAAGCCCTACGTCTCGTCAAAAAATAAGCTGATTCCAATTTTCTAAAGTTTTTCATCACTCGATAACTTTTGGAGAGGACAATTCCTTGATTTCCATCAGGAACCTCTGACTTCTGATGCTCGTCCACATGGGCATGGCCATCGGATTCTTCTGTGCTATCGAGATAGATTCCCTGCCTGAATCGTTTCCTGGATCCTGAGCTACTAGAATCATCATCATCAGGAATATTCATCAAAATGGGACCTGAAGCTGAATTCCTGCTCAATTCTAATCTTGAACCTCCTTTTACCCTGAGGGCTGTTTGAAGCTTTGAGACTTCTTCAACGTCAGAAGATAGAAATGAAATAGTCTCGTGCAAGCTATCTGCAGCTTCCTGTTTTCTTTGTTGCATTAACAGAAGGAATTCCAACAACAACTCCTGCTCCTCTACTTGTTCTCTAAGCTCTACTGCAGCTTTTCGTTCTTCTATGTTATCTCTTGGTTCATTCAGAAACTCACTTTGCAACAGCTCACTGGTATATGTTGCAAGAGAATGTGTAAATGGAAATGAATCATTGGTTAGACAAAGTACCATCTTAAAGTTCTGTAAAACCAAGTGCGTAACTTCAAGGTGAATCTATTCATAGGGCAGTGGGAGAGAATCTGAGGTCAAAATAAAATTAGTAACGCACGTAGATTCACACCAATTTTTTGTTAGTACGTCATTAGTTCCTTTTTTGATGGATATTTGTACACTTTTCTCATGGAACATTCCCAAAAGATGGGTAGATTTTGCAGTTGCAAAGTTCAAATTTTCTTACTTGAAGTTAATGAAGTGAATTAACAATGTGAGGATATAGGTAACAATTACTGAATTTTACAACTTCTATGGTATTCCTTTCTTTACTTTTTTCTGCTTTAGTTTTATCTATTACATTTCAGAAGCAACTTGGGGTTTGAGGTTTTCTCAACAAGTGTATAGAGTCAATGGTTCCTTCTATTATTCTTAAATCAATATTCTTTTTCTATTAGTTATAATTATTATTAACCCTGCCTATTGTTTTCATAGTCACTCCCATATCCATATAAAGATCTAGTTGTTTTGAACTAAGGCGAAAAAAGGATTCATGTTGCTAACACCAAATGCAATAGGAAAAAGGTTTAGTTGTTATCTCTAGGTATAATTGCATTTTATTCAAAGATGACAAATCCTTCATCTATGCTAGCAAGCACTACCATGACCAAAGCAAGATTTAAGGTGGAGAAATTTGATATTATCAATAATTTTGGCTCTGATGTCCTTGTGAAAAAAAAAGGGGACACGCCTCTGATCCAACAATATTAAGATCTAGATAATATTTTGGAACGAAGTTCCATCTATGCTAGTAAGCACTACCATGACCAAAGCAAGATTTAAGGTGGAGAAATTTGATATTATCAATAATTTTGGCTCTGATGTCCTTGTGAAAAAAAGGTACATGCCTCTGATCCAACAATATTAAGATCTAGATAATATTTTGGAACGAAGTTCAAGAATATGTTTGATAAAGATTGGACAAAGATCAATCACATGGATGTAATATGACTCGTTTGTTTCTCTCGAAGGACTAGAATGAGTTCATGGGGATACATGTGCAAAGAAGCTTTGGAAAATGTTAGTAGAGAAGTTCATAAAAACGTATTGAAAACTGAATATATTCAAAGGAAACTTTTCTGCTTAGAATAAAACTAGGCAATTACGATCAAGGACCACATTAAAAAAATTTAATTAGTAAGGAGTTGAACTTGGATGAAAATTTAAGGATAAAGACAATGCTTTAAAATTGTTAGGATCTGGTCTCGGTGAATAGGAACATCTTATCACCACTTTGATTTATGGGAGAAACAAAATAACCTTTGATGATGTATGTACTGAAAGCAGAAAGAAGATCCAAAGTGTCTATGGAGACAACACACAAGATAGCAAGGGTCATTCTCGAAGTTTAGCATCGGAAAATTGGACCAAATATCATTTTGGAGAAACCAAGAAAACACGAAATGTGTCCTTTGTCACAAGAAATGTCATCGGAAGAAAGATGGTCATAAATTGCAAAAAAATTAAGCGAGCGGGATTGTTTCTAATGCTTGTGAAGTGATAAGTGCATTTTATATACTTATTTAGGCCATAAAACATGGATAATTGTTGACAAATATATTGGAATATGGCTTAATTCAATATAAATTATGTTTTGTAGTACAACATTGATGAACATGGTGAAATTGAGGAAAAAGAAGTGGAAAATAACTAAAATGAAAGAAAACCAAAGTTCAAGAACCAAGGTGCAAATAGTCAAAAGATGACTCGAAGGAAGAAACCAAGATGTGAAAAGCCTCGAACACCAATTTAGCGAAGGAATGGAGTGTTGGAAGAAGTAAGAAAAGAGGTCAAGAAACGAGAAAGCGGAGTTTGGGGACTAAAACGTAACATTCGGAATTTAAGCAAGTAAAAAACTATGTCGTCGCATGGTTAGCTACATGAAATTTAAGGAATGAGTTTGGCTGAACTATGTAGTCGCATAGCAGTGAACTATGCGGTCGCATAGTACGTTTTCGAAGGAAAAATTTTGGTTTCCTTATTTCAATAAAATTCTTATGGAAACAAATATGGGAGCGTCTTTTAAAACCACAAAGCCATCCAGAATGTATAATAACATATTTTGAAGAGCTTTTGGAGCAGAGAAGTCAAAAACATGAAGATCGAATCCAAGAACACGAAGAATCAATTCAAAAATTAATTGAGTGATGTCGATTCTTCAATATTCCTTTTGTTTTCTTCTTCATAACATGTTAGGCTAGTTTTCTATGTACTAGGAGAACGATGAACCATGTGATATAAGTTTTAATCTTTAGTTTTATATGTTTGACATTAAAAACACGTTTTTGAATAGTAAATGATTTATATGATTTTATTTTCTCCACAATTATTGTGCACGGTAGTTGAGTGAATATGGTGACTTATTTTATGCATTCGAAATAAGGAAAATAGGTTTGACATATATAAATTGTCATAGAGTCTGATAATGGATAGAAATATACCGTTATACCTTATGTGAATCGTTAAGCGTTCATACAAATTCATGCACTTTTATATGTTCGCATATGTTCGCATCCATCATAGAAATATGGTTGTGTCATATATAAAAATAGGTTTTAACATTACTCGAAAGAGATTGTTAAATAAAATAGGAACATTGATTCGTCAAATTCAATAGTGTTGTCAACGTGTAAAACTAGGTTTTCTGATTATTGCATGGGAATTCGGGATCCTAGTATGTTTGCCATTTATTAAAATACATTAACTTGCGTTCAACACAATTTGCATTTAATTTAGTTAATTTACTAATGATTGCATAAGTAAGTTAATTTAGATATAATTCAGTTATAAACACATCATATTACTCTTGTTTTAGTTAAGGTCGCGAATATTTAAAACTGAACTAATCAATCTCTATGGAACGACATTCGGACTCAAAATCCACTTTATTACTTGTTAACGAACCGTACACTTGTGGTAATTTTAATTCGAAATATATTTTTGTGAACATGAAGCAAAGTGTAAAGACTATCAATATTATTTATATTGGTTAGTGTACCGTTAAAATTTTACTATGATGAGTTACTATTGGATTCGAGATGCACTTGTCTTGTAGGCAACAGTATCACATATAAAATAGCTAGGTTATATTTATCTCATTTGAAGAATCCAATGGATCAACCAGAAGTTTAATCAGATGATCGGCAAGCACTAAGTTTGAGGTGTCATTGTGACTGTGAGATGATTTTCAGGAGGATAGTTAGGCACACTACTGGTGATGGAAGCACAAAAGAATTTATACAATTGAAGTATGATTAGATCTATATCTGAAGAGTATGTAAATCATGAGAACATCATATAATATAATATGAGATCAGGACAGGCAGTTGAGGTTAGTAAGGAAGGGTAACCAAGGGCTTGTTGAAAGTACAGAAAGCCTACAAATTGTATTTTATTGAGCATTGTCCTCTATAAAAACCAAACGACAATGAAATTGGTACTGTAATCCATTATATCGGTGGTATTTTGGATTATTTCACTCTAATGTTTGGGGAGGACTTTTCAATAGAATTTCATTTGGAGGTATCCATTATTTTATAATTGTTGTTGACGACTTCTTCAGAAGAGTTTGAATATATCCAAGCTAGAGATATAGTACTTGATGGTGGATAATATAGACATAGAAGGATTTAGGTGTTATGAAGATTCTCCAGGTAGAGATTTACTGAGACAGCTAAAGGCAACATTCATCGTACTCCAAAACAATTTATAAAAACAAAGTAGATCGTTCTGGCATTACCTGAAAGCAAAACTTGCAGGTTGTAAGTACCTGACTTGCTCCTCATTTTAAGCTTATTACATCATTGTCTCTCAACACAAATATGAAACATACATTACAAGTTTTATATTCCAACATAGTACATAGCTTAATATATGCATAGTTTGTATGAGGCTTGACATTACAAGTTGTTGGCATTATGTGAAGGTATATGCATGATCATGGCTATGAAATCAATTTTTATGAAATGAATGTCATAGCTACTCACTTGGTCTTTGAGCACTACTATAAATTTGGTCGGTGTGTGATTGATTAAATTAACTGTAATTTTGCTAGTAATTCGGACGTGTTGATTAGCAATATGCATAAATTCACTGTTACCAGATCTCCGGTGATTTAGAAGCCTACCTTATGGTAGCTTTGTCTAACATAGGACATGCCTAGTTAGGGAAGTTGTTTATTAGATTGTTGAAGATATTTGGCCTAATAGATTGCTGAAAATTGGAAGTCATACAAAATCACATAAATTTGTACCTAATCAAACTTAGCAACTGTGTAATAATAAATATAAATGTATCAATGAAGTATGTGCCTCTTTCTCTTTCTTTCAGTTGACGATGGGTGGGAGAAGTGTGTGTGTCCACCGATGGTGGTTTTAAGTCATCAAAGAAACTTAGGTTTTAGTGGACTTAATTCAAAGTACTTGACTACCAAAATACTATTTACATGGTAATGAACCAAATTTACCATATACAGGATGTAGCACAGTGACACTTAATATTACTTTACATAGGTTATCATTGATGAAGGAAATATAGTGTCCAAAAAGATTTGTACAACTGGGAATCCAGCTGGCACTACTTGAACTTGATCAATATCCTACTGGCTCAAAAAAATAAGGGTGTATGGTTTTTGAAGGCGTTGCTGAAGTTGATTTTTATGTCAAAGGATACATGAGATTAGGAAGTTGCACACAACTGACTTTTAAATTGAGTAGTTCAACATGGTATCAGAACAGGAAAGTGTCCAGTAGTTAAGTCTTGTTGCCACCTATTTATAAAAGATGTGTAGTGTCAAGCCTTTAGAGGAAAAAAAATGAAAACAGCGTGCACATTAAGGTCACGTGCATGTTGAAGATAAAATTTAAATAAAGTAACGTGTTCCCACTATAACATGAGCACAAATGTTTGGAACTACTTAATACACACCTGATGGTGCAATAAGAACCATAACCTCGTGAAGGAAAAGCAAATAACCAAATACCGATGCAGATGAACCAAAATATTCAATGGCAATGCTATGAGGAACAAAACTCACCCCATTTTTGGCCGGCTGCTCGGCTCAGGATACAGCAGCCATAAGCAAAATGAAGCTTCTTTAGGCCACTTCAGAAGCAACTGAGGTGGAAGAACCCGATGTCTGAGGCTACCCATTGTTGTGCTTTTCTCTTCCAGTGAACTAAACGTGCAGAATAGCTGCCCACAAGTTAAATAAAGAGTATCAGCTTAGTGTTTGATATATTACCCCAATAAAAGACCCACAAATCCAGTTTAAACAAGATGTGCAGATGAATTTACATACTACTGACCTCAAAGAGCAAGACCCCGAGTTGATAAATGTCTGAAGCACAAGAGGGTGGGTTACCAGAAGCCTCTTCTGGGCTGCTGTACCAATTTGATTCCATGAGCAATATTTGTTTCATAGGAAAAGAATGTTTTTTTTCTTCAGCCTGTTCGCTGCCACAGGCTTCTTGTTTTTGGGAGTTGGATTCATGGTGCAAAGGTGAAGATGAACTTTTAAACTCAGCTATTTGACCATATTCAAGAGAACCTGAACTCGAATCCGAGCAAGAAGCAGATTCAATGAACGAAACACGATTAAACGATGACATAACAAAACATGAAGGTCGCACATTGTGTACAACAATTCCTTGAGAATGTGCTAGGTTAACAATCTCCACAATTTGAGAAAATATGTGTAAACATTCAAGAGAATCCACTTTTCTTTCTGGGTTATCTAACCATTGTCTTAAACTAACATCGCTGCATTCCACGGCCGGAACAAGTGGCTCCGCCGCCACCGCCGCCCGATCCCCAACCTGGGTTCTGTGGTGGAGCCACCCAGCTGGTGTTTCTCTCTCTTTTCTTCCTGATATGAACCCAGAATCATGGGATGTATTATCAGACCTCTGCCAACCAGACTCAGATGAACCCTCCATTGCTATCCTCCTATTTGTTGTATACTTGTACAAAGTACACAATTTAAGATGATGATCCAGTGGCTTTTCAAAAGCTCTTCAACTTCCATTTTTGAATCAAGAACACATCTTTAACTACCCAAATAATCAAGATCACAACTTTTTATCAGATGAGCACAAATCTTTCACCTATATCAACATCAAGAAAATTCAAGAAATCATCAAAAGGCAAAAGATAATGAAACGCGTGAACACATCTTTCTGTGTGTAGATAGAGGGGTTTAGCACACAGTACCGATTATCAGTATGACAAAGCAGAGAATGAGAGAGGAGATAAAGAAAGAGCTTGAATTCCAGCTGAAGCATACAAAAGAACAAGAACCACACAAACTGATACTACTGACTTTTACTCACACAACATAAAAGGAAAGTG
>CAIGRF010184194.1:81970-96367 GCA_903798235.1 Fraxinus ornus
CCCCCCCCCCCCCCCCCCCGCCGGGGCCTTTTAAATGCAATTACTGCACACAAAATTATTATTTTAAGAAACTAGGGATGTTCTGCTCTCTTCTCTTCCAATCCAAATTTGCATGAATACGTGGCTCTTTCACAACCTCAAACCTGTTTTTTCCTAAAAGTGTGTTTAATAGATATTATTTTGGAAAAATGAATTTTGGAATAGTAGATTGATGGAGAATATGTGCTTGAACAAGAATGAAAAGTTATTGATGTGATGTAAAATATTATTTTATTAAAAAATGTGTAGTTGAAAATGAGTAGAAGAATGAGAATAAGATTTTTAATGATATTCAAATACAGTGACAAAATGGGAATTTAATATTTTATGGTGGGCTTTCATTTTTATTTTATTTTATTATATTATCCATGATCTTCAATTTCGAATAACACAGTGTAAAACTCAGAAAAGGCCAAATACTATACACAGACAGTTCGAGTTTCTACTGAACTAATATAATAATCAGAAGGAATTATTAATGTCATTAAATTAAGCTAATGTAAAGATTCAAGATGCGAAGTGCATGGAAATAAGTAAATTATTGACCAAGGAATAATTAAATATTAATCACGCTGATTATGAGAACCTTTTATATCATTATATTCAAGGTCACTCGCTTTCTTGAGAAAACCCTAAAAGCAAACAATAAGATTTTATTACATTATCAACTGCAAATCGGTAAGTGGCTAAGTACATTCAAGATTTTGTTTTCACCAATTTTTTGAAAGAAACAGATATTTTTTCTTTTTAAACAAGAAACTAAGTTTATTTTAGGCTCCATTTGATACAAACATTTTTTCATGGAAAAATTTATTCATTTTCTAATTTTCGTAGTGTTTGACATTTCCACATTTTCTACCTTTTTGAGGAAAAGAAATTCTTGATGTTTTGGTTGGTTTTGATTCTCAAGGGTCTTTTTTTTTTTTTTGCCAATTGGTAAAAATTCTAGACACAATAGTAAAAAAAAATTATCACTTTTATTGACAATTTTCATGCAAAACAAAGTTAAATGAATGATATTCGGTATGGTAATTTTTTTTTTTTTTTTATAATTGGAACAAATTTTAGACCTAATGGTAGAAAAATTATCACTTTAATAGACAATTTTCATAAAAAAAACAAAGTCAAACGGATACCAAACTTCATATTTTTCAGGTGAAAAATTATATCAATCAAACATAATTAATTACAATTCTCATAACAATTTTTAGATAATTCAATTATCTATAAAATATTTTCTTTTCACTCATTTTTCACATTTACAATCAAGAGGCTCATCTGCCCATATAAAGCAAGATTTACCTTAAAAGTCATGTTTGATCAATCGATAGTTTACCAGTTTTAAGAAAGTTGGCGTGACTGCAGGAGTAACACGTGGTTGTGAGAGATGAGTTGAGATTGATGACCGTTGAGTTCCTATCAAATACTAAATACACATGGATACACACAACACACATTTATGTATTGTATGCATGCGTCTAAATTGGGGTCGATTTTTTTATTTTTTTTAATTTTTTTTTTAAATAGAGTTAGAAGATGAGGATAGGGGTTTGTGGTTGATGAGTCAATGCGTATGTTTTTGGGGTGGATGGGGGCAACAAGAAATTAATTTAATTTAATGTCGAACTTGACTCGTTAGCTAACACAATTTACTGTAGTAGATGTCTAAAATGATACGAAAAGTAGAGATAATAAATGACTAAAGTCGACGTCTACTCAAATGATTTTGTCGTTAGTAGTTATTGACGAGTTTTCAACAATTTAACACATATGCAACAATATATAATATCTCGACCAAGCTACTTATAGTTACTTAATTATTGGTGATTGTATATTATCAAATTTTTGGTGCAAGTAAATTAGATAATTAATATTTTGATCAATCAAAGTCATATTCATCCAATGTTGGTATTAATATTCTTATTCTATACAAATTGAAAATATATGTTTGATAAGGAAGAGATTTGAGCACATGGACTGGTGAAAATAAAAAATAAAAATTAAACCAATTAATCTTTGAAACACTATGGCTAATGTCTTGATCATTTCAAGAAGCTAGAAATCAAGATATATAGAGCTCATCTTGTATAAGCCCAGTAACACGCTTCTGTCTTTCTCCCATTCTAACTGCATCAGCCTCAAATGAACACATAAAAATAAGCATACGAATGCCGATATTGCATTGCAGCAAAAATAATATAATGCAACAGTGGTAAGGTAGCCGTTGGATGCACTGATGCTAAATCAGGATTTTGCACATTTAGAAACAGAATATCTTGACATCGACGTTAAGCTTACTCGTACAAGAATAGCCCTTGTTTTTTATAACCGTTCGCTGTACTACAAAGAAAACACAGACGAAAGATCTCCCAAATAGGGATGAATTCCTATTTCCAACTCCTACCAGTTGCCGAAACTAGCCACCGCATCTCCTTCTATGGAATATCCTTTATACAATAATCCCACCAATACTTGTGAATTCATTGCTGATCTTTATATCGACTCAACGTCCGGAAACATAGAAGGAATTAGTTGGTGGTTGGTTTCCCTCAACTTGAAGTTTTCTCATTTTTGCCTTCTCCAGCCGAGCTCTTCGTACAGCTTCTTGGATTTGGCGGTCGTGATCCTTCAGTGCCTGGTCCATTTTGCCTGATGAAACTAGCAGCGGTCCAGAGTAGTGAATTTTGCTGCCCTTCGACCCATAACCCATCTGGAGAGAGTGACGAGAAAAAATAAACCAGGAGGACAAATTAAATTCTTAAATTGAAGAACAAAAATGCCCCGTTACATCAAACTCAAGTACATTTATTACTCACAAGAACGGGATCGTTGCTGATTCTTTCATTATCAAGCTTATGAGATGCTACATTTGTGTTTTCTTTTTGATCTTGTTGTGCTGTGGAATTTGAAGCCTCCTTGAATGATCCGGGAAACCTGGATATAAGCTTGGGAACGTCCTGTTGAGAATAAGATTTCTCCCAACGCTCGTCAGACAGCATGCTCTTTCTTGCAGAAACTAAACCAGACATGGCCGACAAGTCAGCCCCAGTCAGAATTTTTGGAGCATCTTCAGTGTTCTTTCCAGCCTTTGCCCAGGCAGCCCGATTTACTAAAGGCCCAGAATGGGAAGCTCTCTTGTGTATATTTTCCTGAGAATCATTGCTAGTTTCTTCCACAGCCTGGGATGGTCTAGGCGGGTCAATTGGAAAACCAGAAGCAACTTCTTCGGGATGAGAGTTGAACATCTCACTCCTGCTCTTGGAGTTGGACTGACCGTGTCTTTTCTGTATCCAGAAAGCCAATAAGCGATGAGAACAAAGAAAAAACCGTGGATTGGCAAATGAAATCTTATCTTGGCGATTTCACATAGATCAGACTCAAGAATCTGTTATAAATTTATGGTAACAACAAGAGAAAGGGGGACATAATTTTGAACCCAGTTTTATTTTTGACAGAACAAGGACCACAGTCACTATAAAATACGCAAAAACCTATAAGAAAAACAATAGCTACCAACAATTAACTACTGCAAAGGTATGAACTCCTCCATATAAGAGTTAGTAAAACTTACCTACTTTTTTCTACTCTATATTAATATTCTTGCTTACTCTTAACTTTAGATGCCTGTAAAGATATGCCATCAATTCAGTTACTTAGATTGAAAAAACATTTTTTCCCAAGTTCCTTAATGGTTTTTCTCTAATTTTTCACTTCTTTAATTGTGACTACTATATGCAAGTGTCTGATAGATTCTAGCTTGTTTTTTCCTTAATAGACACCAATAATCAATTATTTTAGCATATTAAATGATGTGTGATCATAGGTCAATATCAACACAGACCTGCATCGATGAGACTAATTCAGCATTAGCACCAGGAGCTGGAACTGCACGAGATTGTCGTGGTCCTTTCCTATCAAGATCATGCCTTTGACCCTTGCTTCCAGCTGCCAATTGTCTGTAAATTTCTGTCAGTTAGGAGATAATTGATAACACTAAAATATTTGAGTAGAAGTATAGTTTACATAGCCAATTTTCAGGTAAAATATCGACGAGTTTTCAGGTTTCACATATAATTAGGTAAGTGCTTCAGCATCTTATTTATGGTGTATTACATGGTTAAATGTTAAGATTCAGTAAACACCTTCTAGCTTCTTCGTCCCGTACTTTGACATCAAACTCTTTGCTGGGAGGATATTTAGGCAAGACTGAAGGATCACAAGGATGTGGCCTTGTTGCAAAGAACTACAAAAGAGAGCACACCACATACCATATAAGATTTTCCATTTGCTTAGTTTCTCGGCGTTAACTACAGAGAAATGGGAACTCCAGCTACAAATATGAAAAAAGTATTAGAACATGATCCTTGATATGAGAAGAAAGGGTATATGGAGCATATGATTTTTGTGTCACCGGGCCTTACTTGAGCAAGAATAATATTGGAATTTCACTTCAGCTTATGTTCTGTTCGTTTGTTTGTCCCATTACAATGCATCATTCTTCCTTTGACGTACCACATCCTCAGGAATAAATCTATCAAAAAAGTCTGGAAGACCCGGGGGACAATTTCGATGAAGTATGGACACACCACCTAGAGTTGAGTATAGCTAGAACACATGGGACATGGACATGCCTTTGACACACCAGGACCAGGACACAAGTTTGACATGCCAGGTGATGTGAAATTCTTGTAACGTTTTCAAGTTTTAACCCTCCAAGAACACAGGTCTATCTAACATTAGGGACATGACGTGGTCGATTTTGAAACTTTCGAAAAACACAAATCTACGGAAAATGTTAATTTTATAATATACAGAAGTATTATAGATCAGTTCAGGCGTTCTCTGTTGAGTTTGCCAATTTGTTCATGCCCGAGCCCTAGTTTACATCTTCAAATCCATCTCCCACTAAAGATGAGCACAAGCACCTTTTTCCATCTTTCCCCCCTCCTCACTACTTGCTTTAGTAATTTCTTCTCTCTGCCAATTACGCAGCAAAGTAGCAGCAAGACAGGAAGAGGATATGTTACAAACTGTGGCAATGTGTTAATTTTGTTAGCCCCTGTTTGATGGGCATTATTTTAAGAAAATGGAGTTTTGAATAATGATTTTTTGGAGAATGTGTCATATTTTTTGGTTTACGTGCACAATGTATAAATGTGTGGATGAAAATGAGTACGAGAATTAAAGAGTTTTGAAATAATAGTTATGAAATAGGGGCTTAATTTTAATTCAACTTAGATGCCTAGACCCAAATTGAAGATGCAGTCACATCACAGGGCCACAAATCGCACTTCTAGGAAAGGACAACAGATCGTGCACAATGTTTATTTCTCTGAACCTTATTATATAAATTTAAAATCTGGTGTACATATTATCTTCGTTCATAGACACGATATAACGGTTATACTGCTTATAGACAAAACACTATAATGGTTATATTTTTTTACCAGTATAAGCCCATGGCATATTCATATCCTGCTTTTTTGAAAAATTACATGGCATGTCCTGTGTCCAATTGTCCATATCCACGCATCCCAGTCGATGAATATCCCATAAAAAACTTGATAAGTCAAAGCTTGAATAGTATTGTTCGGAGTGAGGACAAAGAGCTATGACCTAAGATGCACCAACACGCATGTGTCCAACACGACACTTACCGGATAAGTCGACAAGCGAGTTTTCAAAAAAACACTGACACGAAGCATCACTGATACGCTCATTAAGTTTCTTAAATTCTTGATTTATATAGTATAAATTTAGTTTTATACTTTTTATTAATTTTACTTGTTGAAATCTTCTAAATATGAGCACCCATTTGTTATTTTAAAATTCTTCATTTATATAGCCAATGTTTGATCCCCATTTTCGGGGTAAAATGTATTATGGAATAGTGATTTTTTTGGAGAATATGTGATTAAAAAGTAAGAATTTTTTTTTTGAAATACGTGTTTAATTATTTTATGGGAGAATGTGTAATTGAAAATGAGTTTTGAAAAAAATGTATTATTGAAAAAATGATGCTAAAACAGGTGCATAGTATAAATTTAGTTTTATGCTTTTTATTAATTTTTCTTGTTGAAATATTTTAAATATGAGTACCTATTTGTTATTTACTAATAACTTTGAGTTAAAAAAATATAATGTTTCTAATAAAAAAAGAAATATGATCATGGTAGAGTGTCGGGATCCGACATGTGTCGGACACTGAAACGTTGCTCTAGTTGGAGCGTCCGTACAAGAGAGGCTATGACCATTCATGTGATCATTGTATCTTCAACTCTAACTCGTCTTTTACTAATCAATAAGAATTCCTTATTCACTTCTAAAGGTAGCAAGCTTATCAAAATGATCCCACCTTTTAGCTAGTGCCAAATTTCCTCATCAGAAAACTGGGAACCAACTTTATAAATTCTTTCCCTTTCTTTCTTTTTGCTCCAGGGAATATATTGGGGTTTGAGGTGTTGGAAGAGGAGAGGAGGGAGAACAAGTATACTATTCACCAACACTGGAAAATCTAATTGCTAATATGCAAGCAAAAAATGTAATTTATAGGAAATTTGCTACCTCACTCTTTAAAGCAGAGGCTGCAGATCCACGATCTGCAGGATCTATTGAAAGCAACATCTCTGCGAGTGCTAATGCTGGAGCTGGAAAGTCTAGAAACATTTCTGCAACACGGCGTTTATAAGGTTGTTGAGGCTTGAAAATTGTTGCATGAGGCAACTTCGATTTCTTCCAATACTCTTCAGAGGGTGACCCACAAAGTTTGAAAATTTTATGTAACTGCTCAACCTACAAAACAAAGTCCAAAGAGATCACTGTGCCATTGTCATGAGATTTTACTGATTTATTTATTTTTTTCCCAGTGGAGAAATTAAGGTGGATCTCTTTTTTGTTGATTAATCAAAAGAGAACAGTGGGAAATGTCGAGATAAATGAAACAAACAAGCAATGCCAAAATCAGAATTATCCTAAGATATTTTAGTATTCAATGTGAGTTTATATACTAATGCTTCATATTAACAAATGTGTCTCAGTACGAGTAGTATTTGTCAGTCATAATCTTCAGTAAATTATGCATATACAATTGTGATATGCCTCTCACAATAAATAAAAAATATAATTGATAAAACAAATATAAATACTCGTGCAATGAATAGAGAGCTTGCAAACAATAACTTTTCACCAAATGAAAATGGCGTCATGTCATACGGCAGTTGAAAGTGATGCATCTAAAGCAGATGCTAAATATCAACACTAATTTCAATTTTTCAAAGACAGGCGTACTCATGATTTATCCCCAACAACAATCAATATATCTAAGAGCATCTCCAAGAGACTCTTTAAACATGAGATGCTCTCTATTTTAAAGAGTGAATATTTAAAATTATGCTCCAAGAGACTCTTTAAATTAACATTTTAATTTAGAGAGTCACTCTCTATAATTAAATGCATTCAAAGTATTTCAATTTTCAATGTAGAAAAATAATAAAATAATTTAAAGAAAAGCTAGTTAAAATAAAAGATAAAGAAAAACAATAATTATTTTTTGGGAGTAATAAAATTAAGTATTAAATATAAAGAGCTTGTTGGAGTATTTCAAAATTTTAACTCTTTAAATTTAAAGATGCTCTCTAAATGATAGAATATACTCTTTAAAAATAGAGAGTCTCTTGGAGACGCTCTAAGTACTTAATTTTAAGTCACCACTAAGATCATAAACTTTATTTAAGGAGATGAAAATCCATCTACCAAGGAGATGTTGAAGCCAATTCTAAATAATCTATTGAAAATGAAAATCACATCAACAATTGCAATGCAGATATAGGAAAAACAATGACAACTTAGTAATCTAAACGAGATATGGTGGGGAACCAGAAATTTCAAGTGATTATAAATATGAACTCCTTAAATTAGAAATATGAACTCCAGAAGATAAAGACTGTAACAAGTAAACTATCCATCTTCCTCACTTGTGGAAAGCCCCAGAAATTAGCAATTATTTTAGAAACACTTCTAAAGTAACTATCACAATCCACAAGATCCAAGAAACATGAAGCCAACGTAGAGACCTTGAAGTGCTGTCTAACTATTTGAGAAACTGCCAAAAGCATTTTTGCCCGCGTTAACTTCACTTCAATCCTTTTCCTTTGGAGAATAGGAAACCTGGTAATATGGGGCACAAAAGGTAACTTTGGCCATTAAAAGCATTTAGTAGTGTCTGAAGTTAACCTAAAATCTTTGACACAATTTAACTAACGACCCATAGGGCACAAAATGTAACTTTGGCCATTAAAAGCATTAAGTAGTGTCTGAAGTTAACCTAAAATCTTTGACACAATTTAACTAACGACCCATAGCGGCAACTAATTCTAGTTTCTGCTTACCGATTGAATAAGAAGCTTCCCCTAAAGATTAAGTGAATATACTAGAAAAAAATTCGGTGATATTTTCACATTTCCATACAGCAAAAATAAATAATTTTAAAGGTGTTTATTTGTAAACTATATATTCATTCATTAATTCATCAATCCGCCTATTTGTGGTCTCTCGTATGATGAAGTGGAGCTTCATATTTTTAAAATTCAGGTTCTCACACACTTAAGCCTACATTGATTTATAAATGCTTAACAAATTTGGACTTCATAAATAGCTGGCTGCCAAACATGATATGCAATATTTTCTTCTTTAACAAAAAATAAGAGGATGGATAGTTTTCTTCATGGTTCTATTAGAGTATATAACTACAAAATAACAAGATTCACCAAGCAGGCACTAGGATTTACTAAGACTAGATAAATGGAAAAAAATGATAATTCAAGCAAGTATTTGCAATTGTAAAGGTTCTTGTCGACCAAAGATGGATGTAATTCAAAAAGATTGTCATTGTCAAGTGCCCTTTTAGGAGCAAAATGTTGTTCTATAGCAACATCTGAGGCTTGACTTTTAGAACATCTCAAGCTGTATCATCCAGTTGATCCATATTTCATGAATGGTATGCAGCAACGAGCATCAATTCATTGTTCCTCTTTCCTCCCTTTATCTTCTTTTCAGCTTCTCTATTTATTTTAATGTTACTATTAGTCATTCTTTTTTTTTTTTGGGGGGTGTCATAGGCAAGGTCGATCCCTTTTGAAAATAGAGAGAGAGAGAAAGAACGCTGAGAATATACCTCTGTTCTTCCAGGCATGATAGGTTTTCCAGAATATAGTTCAGCGAGTATGCAACCTGCACTCCATAAATCCACAGCAGTACCGTAGTATGTGGCACCAAGTAGAAGTTCAGGTGGCCGATACCACAGGGTAACAACACGGCTCGTTAGAGGCCGACTCTGATGAGGATCAAAGAAACTTGCCAGACCAAAATCTGCAATCTTCAGGATGCCATTATTGTCAATTAGAAGATTTGAACCTTTTATATCACGATGCAGGACATTGCGACTATGACAATGATCAAGTCCATGCAAAAGCTGTTGCATGTAACACTTAACCTGGAAAAAAATAACAAAACCGTCATACTTTCTTGAGCAACCAAAAACACTAAGCCTAGTACATGCTACGTATTAAAATCATGCAATTCAAAAGTTTGAGAAACCCACACAGTATGAATAAGAGATCGCATATCAAAGCGAGAAAGGGAGAAATTGCAACTATAGCTGATCAAACAAATTTTCTGAGCACCTGAGGTTCAGTAAATTTGACCCCAGGGTGAGATGCAAGGCCTGCCAAATCATGCTCCATGTACTCAAAAACAAGGTACAGGCTGCAAGACATCCGAGATGTAACTAGACCTTCCAATTTAATTACATTTGGATGGTCAAGCCTACGTAGAATGTGGATTTCCCTTGCCATGAAACGAACACTCTCAGGCTCCAGGTTATCAAACCTCACTTTCTTCAAAGCGACAATCTTCCCTTGGTCAAGGTCGCGAGCACGGTAAACATTACTATAAGTACCCTGACCGATCTAGAAAAAAACAGATCCATAAAATAAAGAAAATATATTAGCCAATAAGTAATGTCAATAAATATTGCAATCATCAGAATGCAAAATTCACCAGTAAAGCATGTTTCATAACTAATTTTTTATCAACCAGTCTAAATGTTAGTTCCATAATGCCATGTGCATATACTCCATGATATCTTGAAATAACAAAGATGATATAACAAAAGAGTCCCAAGCACCAGGATATGAGAATCGAATGCATCCTTGTTCAATCGAAACCCTAAACATAAGCATAGAATTCTGATAAGGACCAAATTAGAACTATTCGACTTCATAAGAATCCCAATCCAACTACTTGATTTTCTGATTACTAATTTTTTTATCACCATTTTGCTTTTATACTAAAAAATTAAAGTTGCTGACAAACTACAAAGCAGACAACCTTCAGATTAGTATATGTTTGGGAAGTCATTAAATAAAAATTTAATTGATTATAAGCTATGGGTCCTACAAAATGTGTGGATAATGTGGGTAGTAAATTTAGGTCTACAAAATGTATGGATAAAGAGTATATTTGATCAGCTTAAATTATAGTTTAGTCAATTCCCAAACAAGCACTTAAAAATATTTTGGACTACCTCTTGTGATAAAGCATGCATGTCCAGTACAAAATCCTGCAAAATCACTTGTTGGTCTTTTGTTCTGACAAAGCTGTCACGAGTAATAATGGAAAATTATTATATTCTGTTGTTTAATCCTCGTGAGACATTCATGCATTTTACGCTCAAGGGCAAGTGGCAACGACTTCTGCAAACTTTTATTTCTCCTTTTACTGCATTCAGGCAGGTTTCAGGCTATTTTTTACTCCAGTCTGACATGTATTGTAAGGTAATTGAATAACCGACACTGATGGCTCATGTACCATTGTAAGTGCATGCACGCTCACATACACACGCGCGTTTAGTATTTCAGATTAACAATTGTTGGGGTAACAACGATTACACTTCAAAAGGTTTCCCTGGATGTTAACTTCTATAAATTGTAATCTTCAATCTACTGAATGGAAGGAAGAGGCTCTCAAGAAAGTGAAATTACGACCAT
Organism: Fraxinus ornus; assembly: GCA_903798235.1. Classification (NCBI taxonomy): domain Eukaryota; kingdom Viridiplantae; phylum Streptophyta; class Magnoliopsida; order Lamiales; family Oleaceae; genus Fraxinus; species Fraxinus ornus. The sequence goes on from CAIGRF010184194.1 coordinate 93,055, forward strand.
CATTGAGCACGATCGATTGATCTATTTCCTTTAAGATAACATTTTAGAAGTACATAATAACTAGTAACTACATTCCAGAGCAATGCTAAGTAGGTTCATGACAAAAGTCAACAAAAGGAGCATACCTTATCCAGCTTTTCGAATGAATCTGCCCTCCTAGGCATCCATCCTCTAATAGCTTCACCAGCAACAGCGGCCAGCCATGGTGGCCATCCAGCGGAGACCTGCTCCCCTTCCGTTGCTCTAGGGACCATGCCCATGCCAGGATGTTGTACCACAGAAATATAGTCAGCCTTCTCCGTCTTCCTCTCGAAATTCTCATTATGTGACCTAGCTGAACCTTTCACTTGCTTATCTATCAACACTGCCCTCCCAACGCTATTATTATTATTATTATTATTATTGTCCAACCATTCTTTTACCCTGCTCTCATCATCCCTCCTTGAGGATACCACTCTAGGGACTCGTAAATCCAAAGATGTTTTATTAGACAGCCTCTCCCTCGAACTCTCCTTACTATCCCCTACAGCATAGGGCTTACAACAAACACCGCCCATTCTACTTCAAAACACCACAATCCCAAAACAGACCACCTCCCAAAATCAAATCTTTTTCACTCTATTCCAACAAGAAACTCCTCTTCTTCCATTGCTTCACTGCAGCAAACAATTTACCCAAGAAACAAACTTTAACCCATAATTCAACTCAAACAGAGTAAAAATGTACAATTCCAACTCAGGCATCACCAATCTGCATATCATGCCATAAATAGCGCAAAGAAACTAACACCAAACCCTAAAAGAAAACTTTTTTTAAAAAACCCAGATAGAAAAAACGGACCCTTCACGAAATGTATAATTATTGGCACAAGAAAGTGAGACTTTGGCAGAAAATCCAAATGGGTTCAACGGTGAAGTTGAGATTGTTAGCAGTTCACCGTTTCACATGGGTAGATCTAGAGCATGGATAGAATTTTGTGCAGAGAAACAGGGAGGGATAAAAGGGGGTTAATTTTTACTGTCAAAAATGTATGTAGAGCTTAGTTATTGTGTTAAAACATATTTCTGACAGCCCAGCAGCATTTTTATCAGTTTCAGAGATGGAGAGAGCTGTGAAGCCCAAGGCGTCATTCGTTGGGGACATTCTTCTTACTTTTTCAAGATTCATTTTTTTGTGTGAAATTATTTTTTCTTATAAAAATTAACACGGTTGAAAATCATTATTTGATTTTTTTTCTACATATTATTTTTAATCGCATGTCTACACAATAAAATATTGTGAGTTCTAAACTTCTTTTACTTTTTAACCACACATTTTCTAAAAATACTATTCAAAATAAGGTGGTTATATTACCGCCACATTTTCATGTGTTACACCACATTTTAATTGCACTTAAACTCCTTAATCCCCCACTTGTTGTAACAATTATTTTATTAATTTTTTCGTCTAATTCTTATCTTCAATTTTTTCATTAATTAGTACACCTCGTCTTTAATGATGATTTATGTTAAAATATTTTGTTTCCGTGTTTTGAAATGAGGGAAAAATATTTTTTCATAATTTAAATTTTATTTATTTATTTAAAATATGATGAGAAAATAAATTGATATACGCTATTTTAAAAAGATTTTTGAATATAAACTGTTATAAAAAAAAAATGTATTAACTAACGAAAAGTTTGAATATAAGAATACTGTGAAAATTTGGTAGGGACGTAAATATAATGAGTAAAGATTGAGAATAATAAGTATAATTAAAATATGGTGTAAGAAATAAAAGTTGTGGTAAAAATATAATTATCCTTTAAAATATTGTTTTTGATAAATAATAATTGTCAAATAGGGCTTAGTTTCTTTTATGCAGACTTATTTTTTCATAAGTTGATTTCCATTTCTAGTCTTTGCTAAGTCAATTCTTCTTATATGTAGAATTCGGGGACATGTAAGTTCCCCTTTTGGGTTAAAATAAAAAATAAAAAAATCAATTGATTTGTCAATTTTTGTTTTTCATATATGGCTTCCATTAAAATGGAGATTTTTGGGAAAAATGTATTTTGAAATAGCAATTTTTCAGATAATATATGGTTAAAAAATAAAGAAAAAAGCTGGATTCACGTGTAAAATATGGTTAGATGCATTGAATATTGTCACTTCAACTACCATTAACTTTTTGCACCTAAAAATCAAACACTTTTAACTTATTTCCTGGATTTTACTGTGTGTGGGAAGTGGCAATTGTCATAGTTCTTATTTTTCTCCTTTTATTTCATAAAAATTATATGAGTCAAATAAGCACTGCTATGGCCTACTTAGCCATTGTTTTACAATCATTATTTGAGAAACATAGAATTTAAATTTCCATATTTGACAATTATTATTTTCTACGTACTAATTTTTAATCACACGCACAATAAAATATTTTACATGTAAATTCAAAAAAAAAATTATATTTTTTAACTACGCATTCTTCTAAAAATTACTATTCGAACAATTATTTTTTCCAAATAATGATTATCAGACATGGGCTTAGCATGAAGCAAATTTAAGTTTTTGGGTCCATTCAATTGATATCTTCCACCTATATACCTAACATTTAAAAAAAAAAATGTCTTTTTCAAACTAATTAAGCTGTCCAGTAACTTTCTCCTTTTTATTTCAAGTACTAGTTAAGCCACGTGCAAAGAAACATAGAATTTAAATTTCCATGTTTGACAATTATTATTTTCTACGTACTAATTTTTAATCACACGCACAATAAAATATTTTACACGTAAATTTTAAAAAAAAATCATATTTTTTAACCACGCATTCTTCTAAAAATTACTATTCGAACAATTATTTTTTCCAAATAATGATTATCAGACAGGGGCTTAGCATGAAGCAAATTTAAGTTTTTGGGTCCATTCAATTGATATCTTCCACCTATATACCTAACATTTAAAAAAAAAGGTCTTTTTCAAATTAATTAAGCTGTCCAGTAACTTTCTCCTTTTTATTTCAAGTATAAATATAGTCTGCCAATGTAAAATCAACCAATACTATAACGGACGGTCCTGCTTTCTTTCTCATAAACTTGAAAATTTCATGTGGATGAACAAGTATGAAATAAGTGGGAGAATTGTTGGTTTAATTTTAGCCCTTCGAGTAAATTTATTTATACTCGTGATGTTTTGAAATAAAGATAATAGTTTATTTATTTATTTTTTCAATAATTTTTTTGTATTAAATTGAGCTTGCATTTTGTTCATGGATCGAATTGATATTATAAATCGAATATTTAATTTGTTAAACACGGAAAGAATTGATTTATAATT
>CAIGRF010184344.1:27663-46118 GCA_903798235.1 Fraxinus ornus
ATTACTCAAGATTGTGAAATCTTTTAAAAATAAGAGCACCTTGCTCTGATACCAATAGATAACCTAAGAATAACTAACCAAGAGGGGGGTGAATTGGTTTTTGAAACTTTTTCGACACTTAGTCTCAAAACTATTCAATACACAAGATATAAATGCAAAGTGTAATATAACAAGTAATTATGCAAATATGATAACTCAAAACAAGTATGAATATGGAACAATATAAATGACAATGTAAGGTAAAGTGCGATAAGTAAAGATAACAAGCCAATTTAATGAGGTTCGATACACAATGTGTTCTACGTCCCCGTTACCAAGCTCTCCGTCACGAGCAAGGCCAAATGCAATATTATGGTAGTTGAGTTTGATTTTTTTTTATTATTATTATTATTTTAAATTGTCTTTTCAAAATCTATTTCATATTATGAATGAAAAATATTTTTATGCAAGTGATGGATTATAAAAATAATTTGAGCTTTTATGCACTTGCTAAAAATTGAAGAATTAATACCTTTACATAATAAACTACTTCCAAGAATTAATCTTCAAATATCTCGTTCTTGTTTTCTTTGAGTCTTATTTGATTGCTTGATCTTTATCGGATAACGATTTGACTCTTTGAATGCTAAAGAGAATATATTCATGAAAACTCAAGAAATAAAAACTTGTTAGAAATACAAGTGTATTGTTTGTTATAATCAAAACAAGTGGAGTTATATTAAATCATAGGTCAACAATTTCTTCTAACATATGCAAGTTGGACGAACATGAGACAGTAATGTTGTTTGAGAGTAATCCGAAAATATAAAATAAGCTACATCCAAAATTAAAAGATCCAATGAGTTTCACTATACCTTGCACTATAGGCGATTATTATTTTAATAAATTTTTATGTGATCTAGGTGCACGTATTAACTTGATGCCACTCTCTATATTCAGGAAACTAGGTTTGAGGAAGGCTAAAGCAACTACATTGACCCTATAGCTAGCTGATTTGTCTATCAAGCACCTAAGAGGGATAATTGAAAATGTCCTAGTGAAAGTGGAAAAAATTATCTTTCCAGCTGATTTTTTTATTCTTAACATGGAAAAAGATAGATGTGTTCCACTTATTTTAGGTCGATGATTCTTAGGCCAATTCTGAGGCTTGGTGAAGAACATGCCACATTTAATGTATTCAAAGGCATGAAATACCCAACTAAGTCAGACAGTTGCTTTCATATCGATGTGATTGACAGGTGGTTCATGACACCTTTCAGTTACATCACCCATCAAATCCATATGAGGTTTGTATCATTATTCTCAATCCACTCGCACTAGTTCTGGTGAGATTGAGATATGTGCAAGACATTTAGAAGCTAATCCTACATATAGATGCAAACCACATTTTAAGGAGTTGGGCACGGGTCCTATAAAGCCATCGTCATCCATTTAACAAGCTCCCAAGTTAGAGCTCAAGCAATTACCGCCTCATCTCCATTATGCTTACTTAGGTGAATCTTCTACATTGTCGGTCATTATCTCAAACTTTATCATCGAGCTTGAGGAAGAGAGATTGCTGCGGGTACTTAGAGAAAATAAGACAGCTATTGGGTGGTCTATTACAACATCAGATAGATTAGCCCTATACTTTGTGTGCATAAATTTCTATTAGAGAATAATTTTCGACCAATATAGACAATCATATGAGACTCAATCCGAATATAAAAGAGGTAGTCAGAGAGAAGTGTTGAAGCTTTTTGATGCATGAATAATCTATTCTATCTAAAATATTGTATGGATCAATATTGTTCAAGTTGTGCCGAAAAATGGGATATCGCAGTGGTACAGAATGAGAAAAATGAACTAGTTTCCACCAGAAATGTTACGGGGGTGGAGAGCTTACATTGATTATCGCAAACTCAATACTACTACTCAAAATGATCACTTTTCCCTTCCATTTATTGATCAGATACTAGACAGGTTAGCATGTCACTCCCATTATTGCTTTCTTGATGGATACTCCGGTTATAATCAAATTTTGATAGCGCCTGAGGATCTAGAGAAGACTAATTTTACTTGTCCCTACGATACATTTGCTTATCGTGGGATTCCATTTGATCTATGCAATGTCCTTACTACATTTTAGCATTGCATGATGGTCATTTTCTCGAATATGGTGGAAAAAATCATAAAAATCGTTATGGATGACTTCTCAGTTCTATACTCTTTGTTTGATAAATGCACAAAACACCTAATATTGTTCTTGCAATGATCTAAGGAAACAAATTGGTCTTCATTTTAGGTAATTTTTGAGTTCATCATTGGCACTCAATGTTGAAAAATGGGTTTGAACATGTGAATTAATCATTAATTCACTTTGGCACATCACATGAGACATTAAGAGGCAATTATACACACATTAAGGCTTGATAATGTAAATTTAATCATAAAAGAACTTAGATACCTTACTCACAGCATATGATTAAAAAAAAAGTTACGTAAAAAGGCTGCTGCGGGCGACTACCCAGGATTTCTTAAATCCAGCATGCTTTAAACCTACCAACTGGTCGATAGCCAAGTATTGTGCTGGGTGATCACCAAACACAAAACACATAGGAAGCATAGTTTTTTTTTTAATCAATACATGGCATTTGAACTCTGCATTCAGGACTTTCATTCACAAGACATGGCACTCACCTCTTTTCTTCACGGTACTCTCCTACTCAACACAGTGACAACACTCCTACTTTCAACTCTCTATACATAGGAAAGCACCAACATACGCGGTCCCGTTGTCCTCGTTGTTTTATCCCATTCACGGTACTTTGCACTTCCAAAACACAGTAAGCAATTATTCATGTCATCTTCACTTCTATTCACATCTCCTCCATAAACTCATCTCAAATCCATCATGAAGTAGTTGAATGCACTAGTTTTACCCATTGATTACATTACTCCACATCAATCTAACCAAAGGATTTCAAGGAATGTGTTAACTTCCCTTCCTTTCCATTCTTGTATATGATGCTTGTTAGTCATTGCTCAAAATTTTGAGTATAATTTGAGAAGTATAGGATTAGGTAGTTGTGGTGTATTTAATTCTTTGTGAGTACAAACATTGTTCTTCAACTTTTAGGAAAAATAGGATGCACTTGTTTGATCAATTGATCAAGCGAAAATTTATGTTGAATTAGGGTTGTTCGAGCAATTGACATTGTTGCGACACATTAGAGATTACTAGTTGTGTTGAAATTCATTGAAAATCTGTTATAGAACACCTATAACCAAATTGGCACACTTTGGCATGACATGGCTAGGCATCGTTTGCTTCAAGTCTCCAACTTCGTCCCCCTTACGACCTCCGCATGACCTCAGATTTGAACATGAGTAAGACTATATATGAACTTTCATATGCCTGAAGATTGCTTAGGAAAATTTCACTTTTTCTTCATGTTTTCCGGTGGTAAAAGTCCTTCATAAGTTTTGGGTATAAACACGAAATTATCTATTTTATGTTGGTTTTGGGAATGTAAGTTATGGTTTCTTCATCTATTGAATACATACCCTACATCATGACAATGTCTCGAGCATGGCATGAGCTTATACACTTTGGTACATGAAAATTGACATATAAAGGTTTCATGCGGCCTTGAAGTGTAAAAACATGAGCTAAAAAACTTGCCCGGGCGATTGCCTAGGTTTAGCGCTCAATCAGGTTCTTTATACATTCAAAATTTTAATCCAACTAGGAAATTTCCGTTTGGGCCAGGATATGCACGATTTTTAGAGATTTTTTGGGACTCTTTAAAATATAGTATAAATATCAATTATCAACACATAATTAGGTTGGAGAATGGATTGCAAAAAAGAGACAAAAAACACATCAAGATCGAATCCAAGAATTTCAAAATTGAATACAAGAATTTTCAAGTGATGAACACCTTTTATATATTTTGCTTTATTCTTCACAAGTTGTTAGGCTAAACAAATCTAGTGCCATGATTGCGATGAATATTGTATCATGAACCTTTAATTCTTAATTTTATTCATTTTGATATTCATACATGTTTTCAATTATTAAATGGTTCTCATGGAATTATCTTCTTACGTAAATTTTCTGACGGTATTGAGCTATTTTAATTCTCATTCTGATCTTTTCAATAGCATTAACTATTTTCCCATCAAGTTCAGGATCTAGCATTTTCCTTTCACCCACTTCATCCCTGTATACCGACGAACAGCACCATCAACCATATGAAGCCTCGTACGATGCCATCCCAATAGTAGATTGAAAATCGTTGTTGTAGGCAAATTCTATTAATGGTAAGTGAATTTCCCAATTTCCAACCCAATCTAATATACAAGCTCTCAAAGTATCCTCTAAAACTTGGACGGTTTGTTCCCATTGCCCATCAGTCTAGGAATGGTAAGTAGTACTAAAAGTCAACTTAGTTCTCATCATTGTTTGTAAACTCTTCAAAACCTCAATGTGATTCTAGTGTTTTTGTTTGATACAATTGACAATGGTACTCCATGGACTCTGACTATATCTCTAACATAGAGATGTGTAAATTGATTCATATTAAAACTCATTATGATCGGTAGAAAGTGAGTGGACTTAGTCAATTGATCTACTATTACCCAGATAACATTATTACCCTTCGTTTACCTAGTGAACCCCACTACAAAGTCCATTGCTATTTTCTCCCGCCTCAACTCCGGTATATCTACTGGATTCAATATCCCTGATGCTAGGCTTTAACCAGCTAACAAACAAGATATTTCTATATAAAACGAGCTATTTTCCCTTTCATATTCCTCAACCAAAATGAACTACGTAGATCATGATACATTTTGGTCCCACCCAGGTATGTAGCATTAGGGACGGAGTGAGTTTCTATCACAATCCCATTTTGAAGTCCTTCATCTTTAGGTACAGAGAGTTGACCTCTATATATTAACGCCCTTATCCTTAGTTATCTCAAAATCTTTCCATTTCTATGTTTTGGCAGTATCCTTCATTTTCTCTAAGAATGGATCATTTTTTAGGCCTCTATTATCTTCTACCTGAGTATAAGCTTTAGTGTTAATGCTGCAAACATCACTGATGTTCGAGCTGGTGGCATTAACACCTCAATTTTCTGATTTTTAAAATCCTTATATGTTCTAAAAACTAATAACTAACCCACATTCTTCCTACTTATTGCGACTACATTAGCCTTACCAGATGGTAATGGATAGTGCAATTGTAGTCCTTCTCTAGCTCTACCCATCATCTTTGTATCATATTTAACTCCTTTCGAGTGAAGAAGTATTTAAGACTCTTTTGGTCGGTGTAAATTTCGTGTTGCTCCCATACAAGTAGTGATGCCAAATTTTAAGATCATGAACTACAACTACAAGTTTCAAATCGTGCATTCGATGTTTTTATTCATATTGTTTCAATTTCCTTGATGCATACGCTATCAACTTTCCATTTTCCATCAACACTCCCAATCCAACTTGAATGTATTACTATAAATCACAAATCCGTGTGAACATTCTTGTATAGCCAACATTCGAGTAGAAACTAGTTTGTACTTTAACTCCTAAAAACTTTTTTCACACTTTTCAGACCAAATGCACTTAACTCTCTTGTAAGTCAACTGGCCAAAGGCCATCTCAAATTTTAGAGAAACTATCTATGAATTGCTGATAGTAGAAGGCGAAACTTAGAAAGCTCATCACATCTCCAACATTAGCAAATATCAGTCAATTATTCACAACATCGACCTTGGTTGTGTCCACTTCAATTCCATGGGTAGTCACTACATGATATATGAATCCTACAAGGTCTAACCAAAATTCATACGTTCTTGCATTAGGCATAAAGGTTTTCCTCACGTAAAGTCTCTAACAGTATCCTTGGTTATTCTTCATGCTACTAAGCATCCTATAATATACCAATATATCATCGATAAACACATTGACAAGCCAATCTAGATGCTGTTGAAATACTTGGTTCATCAAGTCTATTAGCACTGCATGGGTATTTGTTAAGCGGAAGGGCATAACTATAAATTCATAGTACCCATAGCGAGTTCTAGACACTATGTTTGGTGTATCACTTTGTTCAATCTTCAACTAAAGATAGCTTGACCTCAAGTCAATCTTTGAAAATACCATAACTCACTTCAACTGATCAAATAAATCTTCAATCATCGGGAGTGGTTAGTTATTTTTTATCGTCCATGATTCAACTCTTTATAATTTATGTATATCCTTAAAGACCTATCCTTTTTTTAACAAACAATACTGAGCCCCTCCATAGGGACACATTTGGCCTTATAAAACCCGTACTACACAATTCCTTCTATTGTATCTTCAAATCTCAAAGCTCCTTAGGATCCATTCTAATGTTCTTTAGACGTAGGTACCGCTCTGGGATCCAGTTAATTGTAAACCACTTACCTATCACGTGGGTACCTAGTAGTCATTGAAAAATACATCGAGATACTCTAGTACTATTGGTATACTATCTATAGTTGTTTCATTTTCTAATTTTAGCAACTTCTCCACTTGCATAGTTGAATGAAGTGAGGAAGTACTTTAATCTTAGACTCATTAAACCTCCATTCTTAATCTCTAAAGTCAACAACCACTTCTAAGACTTTTTTTTTATCAATTTCTAGCCTAATGACTTAATAAGCATAATGCTAAGGGTTTGCTCAAGTACTTTGACCAGAGTCCTTCGTAGTACTTCGCACTGCATAAAGATTCTAAGCAGTGGCAATATTTTTAAAAAAACTACGTTTAGCCTATCATTTGTCCATTAGATATAGAACAAAATTTGTCAAAACCTTGAGTTTATCATACTACATGAGTATCATTGATCATTTCTTAAGTGCAAATAACACATATTCCTATCCTCGATAGAGGTCCTGATGTGAGCATGGAGTCGAGTACATCAAAATCAAGCTCGAGAAAGGGTACATTGATCATCGAGGGAAGTCCAATGATACGGTCAAGAGCAAAGTGGGTGAAAAAGGCAATGGAATTGCTTGCTCAAGTTACGATAGATGAAATGTCTAAGTTATCAAGACCAGGAACAAGTTTCATATTAGGCTCGAAGAAGAAACCAAATGGATCAACTCGGTTCAATCAGCGAACGAGCAATGTGGGCGAACGATCAGTGTGGATGAAAATGTTCATAACTTTTAGCTCGGGTGTCGAATTTCCGTCCATGAGTACATTCCAGAAATGATATAAAATTCTACATTAGGGAAAAAAGGATTCAAGATTAAAGCTACGCGATCGCATATCTTAAAATACCATGCTGCTGCATGGAGTCATGTAGGGAATTCTAGGCCGCATTTCAGATGAACAATACAACCACGTCTAATTCTACCGTGCGGTCGCATAGGTCATAATTGCAATAGAATTATACTCTTACCATAATTTTGTAATCTTGGGAACAATATATATGGTTTTAGCATGATTTTAGGGCTAGTGTAAATAGGATTTTCATTCTTCATTGAAGAGAACACATTATTGAGAATTATTTTGCGAGGCAAATTTGCTTTCAATCCATTATTCTTCATTGGACAATTTACGAACTTATCAAGAATCATTCTTGTTGCGTTCAAATCAACCAGGCGAGTTTCTCAAATATTCAATCAAAAGGGTCAACATTATTTTATGTTTTGTTGGTTATTTTCATTTGTTATTTTCAAATCAAATCCAGAACTTTGATTATTTTGGCTTTTCTAGGTTCGGTTTCAATCTAATCGGGGGTTTCGTAGTTTTTCGCTACGTGGGTTCACATCAGTTGGTATCAAAGTTTAGGCTCCAAAAATGAGGTTATATCCTTTCCTTTTTTTCATTTGAGTTTTTATTTCCTTTTCTTGCTTCTTCTATTTAAGTCTTTTGATCCGTAATCTTTTTGGTCAAAAATCCAAAAGTTATTTTTGTGCTTATTTTGTGTCCAAATCAACTTCCATTTTCTTTACCCAGTGTAATAGTTGAATTTCCAGTAAAAAAATCGAAATAAAATTCAAAAATTCAAAAAATTCTCTTAAAGTGTAGTTAAAAAAAGGTATATTTGGTATTATTTGTCTAAAAAATTGTTGGACAATTACGTTATCTATTGCGTCAAATTCAAGAACCACTTTCTTGAATTCAAATATCATTACAATCATCCAGTTCAATTCCTTTTCTTTCCTGAGTCTTCAAAATTAGCAAAATCTCACTCAGAATTCTAGTTTGAATTCTACGAGAATAATTGCTATTTGAGTTCGAATATGTCCTGTCAAGCACTTGGGTGAAAACATTGAGTGAAAAAAGACAGAGTGGTGGGATTTCTAGAGGAAAAAAGCTGAATTGAGTGTTACATGAGCACACATTTGTGAGGCAACAATAAATTTTATATTTAAGATGTCTGACAGGGACGGATCAATACTAGGCCGAGATAATAACCAAACCAAGATGTCGGATGAGATGTAACGTAGGTTTGAACAATTATTTGAAGATGTGCGGGATAGATTGGATAGACAAGACACGGAACTTGGCCAACTTGCATAGGAAAGTTCCAAATATACGGAGACAGGGTAGGCGAGAGCCTAGGATTGAGGTGCCTGAAGAATATGATTATGGAAATGATGTGGATGAGGAGGCAGTAATCGATGCTGAGATGGGTAGGGTGTGAACAGAGGAGATAGGCTTGAATGAAGGGATAGAAATTTGGTTGGAGACTGATAGATGGGAATATGGGCACCATAAAAATCTCCATTCCACCATTAAAATGAAAGAGTGATCCGGAGACTTATTTGAAGTGGGAGAAAAAGGTTGAATTGATCTTTGACTGTCACAACTATTTAGAGGACAAAAAGGTGAAGATAGCGGTCTTTGAATTCACTGATTATACAATCACTTGGTGGGATCAAGTGGTGACAATGAGGAGGAGAAATATGGAACGACCTATTAATACATGAGAGGATATGAAAGCTATAATGCAGAAGATGTTTCTTCCTAATCACTACTACTGAGAGCTTCATGAAAATCTATAAAGCCTCTACCAAGGATCGAAGAGTGTAGAGGACTATCACAAGGAGATGGAGTTGTTGATGATTAAGGTGGATGTGGAGAAAGATCGGGAGGCCACCATGGCCAAGTTTTTGAACGGGTTCAATCGGGACATAGCTAATACAGTGGAGCTAAAATACTATGTAGAATTAGAAGACATGTTACACATGGCTATGAAGGTGGAAAGGTAATTGAAGAGGAAGGGNTTTTTTTCGTTGAGTCTTTATTTCCTTTTCTTGCTTCTTCTATTTAAGTCTTTTGATCCATAATTTTTTTGGTCAAAAATTCAAAAGTTATTTTTGTGCTCATTTTGTGTCCAAATCAACTTCCATTTTCTTTACCCCGTGTAATAGTTGAATTTCCAATAAAAAAATCGAAATAAAATCTAAAAAATCTAAAAATTCTCTTAAAGTGAAGTTAAAAAAAAGTATATTTGGTATTATTTGTCTCGAAAATTGTTGGACAATTACGTTATCTATTGCGTCAAATTCAAGAACCACTTTCTTGAATTCAAATATCATTCTAATCATCCAGTTCAATTCCTTTTCTTTCCTGAGTCTTCAAAATTTTCAAAATCTCACTCAAAATTCTGGTTTGAGTTCTACGAGAATAATTGCTATTTGAGTTCGAATATGTCCTGTCAAGCACTTGGGCGAAAACATTGAGTGAAAAAATACATGAGTGGTGGGATAACTAGAGGAAAAAAGCTGAATTGAGTGTTACATGAGCACACATTTGTGTGGCAACAATAAATTTTATATTTAAGATGTCTGACCCGGATCAACACTAGGCCGAGACAATAACCAAACCAAGATGTCAGATGAGATGTTAAGTAGGTTTAAACAATTATTTGAAGATGTACGGGACAGATTGGATAGACAAGACATGGAACTTGCCAAATTGCATAGGAGAGTTCCAAATATACGGAGATAGGGTAGGCGAGAGCCTAGGATTGAGGTGCCTGAAGAATACGATTATGAAAATGATGTGGATGAGGAGGCAGTAATCGATGCTGACATGGGTAGGGTGGGAACAGAGGAGCTAGGTTTGAATAAAGGGATAGAAAGTTGGTTGGAGACTGATAGATGGGAATATGGGCACCATAAAAATCTTCATTCCACCATTTAAAGGAAAAAGTGATCCGGAGACTTATTTGAAGTGGGAGAAAAAGGTTGAATTGATCTTTGACTATCACAACTATTTAGAGGACAAGAAGGTGAAGATAGCGGTCTTTGAATTCACTGATTATACAATCACTTGGTGGGATCAAGTGGTGACGATGAGGAGAAGAAATATGGTATAACCTTTTAATACATGAGAGGATATGAAAGCTATAATGCGGAAGATGTTTGTTCCTAATCACTACTACCAAGAGCTTCATGAAAAACTATAAAGCCTCTACCAAGGATCGAAGAGTGTAGAGGACTATCACAAGGAGATGGAGTTGTTGATGATTANGGTGGAGAGGAAGTTGAAAAGAAAGGGGACAGCAAGGTATTCATCGGGTGCTTCGGATTCTAACTCATCCTTGAAATCGAAGTGGGATGTCAACAAAGGAGATGGGGCTATTTCTAAGGGAAAAACTAAATTGTCGAAGGAAAAGGAAGAAAATGCTAGCAAGAAAATGGAATCCCAACCATCAAAGAATCGAGACATCAGATGATTTAGGTGTTTGGGCTCCTGGCACATCGCTTCTCAAGGTCCAAACAAAAGAGCGATGATTTTGCAGGATAATGGAGAGGTGGTGAGTGAGAGTGAGAGTGACTATGAAGGCATGCCGAAATTGAAGGAGGATAGTGATGGAGACAGAGTGAAATATGTTGTTGGCGAGCTATTAGTCAAGAGGCGCTCTCTTAACACTCAAATCAAGGTGGATGACTTGGAGCAGTAAAAAGAAAATATTTTCTATACACGGTGCCACATCAATAATAAGGTATTAAAATGATCATTGACAGATAAAGTTGTACAAATGCAGCTAGCACTAATATTATGGAAACATTGGAATTAACTATGCTTAAACACCCTAGGCCCTATAGGTTACAGTGGGTGAATGAATGTGGGGAAGTTAAGGTGATTAGAAGGGTATTGATAAATTTTTCAATTGGTAGTTATCATGATGAAGTATTGTGTGACGTAGTACCTATGCATGTGGTTCATATCTTGTTGGGGAGACCATGACATACGATAGGAATGTGATACATGGGGTATAAAAATAGGTACATCTTTATCAATGATGGAAAGTCTATTATACTTGTACCATTAACACTGGCACAATATGAAGACCAAATCAAACCAAAAAATGAGGAAGAAAAGAGACGGGCAGAGTTAGAATAAAATAGAGAAAACATTAAGTAAGAGAGAAAATATTGAGGTGGCTAAAAGGGAGAAGATTAGAGAATAGACACATGAGAGAAAAGAAGAGGGATCTTCCAAGAAGGGAGAAAAGTCGAGAGCAAATTTCTTTGAAAAAAGGGATGAGTTGAAGAGAACGATAGTGGAGAGACAACAAATGATCTTGTTGGTGTACAAGAAGTCATTCCTCAATTTTGAAGAATCTAACCGACCTTTCCTAGTTTGGCTATTTCTTTATTACAAGAATTTGGAGATGTATTACTTGAAAATATACCTATTGAGTTGTCACCCATTCGAAGCATTGAACATCAAATTGACTTCGTACCCAGCGCAGTCATTCCAAATCGATCAGCTTATCGAAGTAATCCCGAGTAGACAAAGGAACTTCAAAGGTAAGTGGATGAGTGATGAGCAAGGGGTATGTGAGGGAAAGCACGAGTCCATGTGTCGTGCCAATCCTAATTTTGTCAAAGAAGGATGAAACTTGAAGAATGTGCATAGATTGTAGGGCCATCAATAACATAACAATGAAGTATCATCATCCTATTCCTAGGTTAGATGATATGCTAAACGAATTATTTAGTGCATGCATATTTAGAAAAATTGATCTGAAGAGTGGTTACCATCAAATTCGAATGAGGGAATGTGATGAATGGAAAATCGCATTTAAAACTAAATATGGCTTGTATGAATGGTTGGTATGCCGTTTGGACTCACTAACGTACCAAATAGATTTATGCGGTTAATGAACAATGTTTTGCTTGATTTATAGGCAAGTTTTTTGTGGTTTACTTTGATAACATTTTTATCTATAGTAAGGACATCAACAAACATCAATCATTTACGGAGTGTGCTTGTAGTTTTAAAAAAAGAACAACTTTTTGCTAACGTTAAAAAATGTACATTTTGCATGGAGAAAGTTGTGTTTCTTGGATATGTGGTTAGTGCTAAGGTAATAAAGGTAGATGAAGAGAATATAAAAACTATTACAGAATGGCCAACACCTAAAAGTATAACTGAGGCAAGAAGTTTTCATGGTTTCACTAGTTTTTATAGGGGACCTGTAAGAAATTTTAGCACACTTGTCACACCACTTAATGAAGTTGTTAAATAAGGTGATGAACAAGAGCATGCATTCAACATTATTAAGGATATGTTGTGTGAAGCACCGATTTTAGCACTACCTAATTTTAACAAAACTTTTGAGATTGAGTATGATGCATCAGGTATAGGCATTGGTGCAATTTTGATGCAAGATAGGAGGCTGATAGCTTATTTTAGTGAGTAGCTATGTGGGTAACTCTTAACTATCCTTCATATGATAAGGAGCTTTATTCACTTGTTCGAGCTTTGGAGACATGGCAGCAATACCTATGGTCGAAGGAGTTCGTAAATTACACTGATCACGAGTCATCGAAGCATTTGTGGAGTCAAGATAAGCAGAACAAAAGGCATGCTAGATGGATGGAACTTATTGAGACATTTCCTTATGTCATCCTGTACAAACAAGGTAAGGAAATGTGGTGGGTGATGCGTTGTCCCAAAGGTATGTACTTCTTACTTCTTTATGTACGAAGTTGCTTGGTTTTGAGTACATTAAGGACATGTATATGAGTGACTTAGATTTTTCCAACAAATATAAATCATGTGATAAGGGTGCGGTAGACAAACTCTTTAAGCATGAGGGTTATTTATTTTGAGAAAATAAACTATGTGTTCCTAATTGTTCTATGCATTAATTGTTGGTTAGAGAAGCAAACGATAGTGGACTAATGGGTCACTTTGGGGTGGTAAAGACCTTAGAGATAATAGGGGAACATTTTTAATTGACCTAAAATGAGAGTTGATGTAGAACGAACTTGTGATTGATGCATAACTTGTAAACATGCTAAGTCTAAGGTCCCACCCCATGACTTGTATACTCCTTTACATGTCCCTAGTGAACCATAGGTTCATATCTTCATGGATTTTGTTTTAGGTTTACCTAGAACTAAAAGGGGTCAGGATTCAATATTTGTAATGATCGATAGGTTTTCTAAGATGGCACATTTCATTCCATGTCATAAAACCAATTATGCCACTAACATAGCCGATTTGTTCTTTAAGGAGATAGTGCGTTTACACGGGGTCCCCAAGAGTATAGTGTCNTTCATTCCATGTCATAAAATAAACGATGCCACTAACATACCCGATTTGTTCTTTAAGGAGATAGTACATTTACACGGGGTCCCTAAGAGTATAGTGTCAGATAAAGATGTTAAATTTTTTACTCATTTTTTGGCAGGTTTTTTAAGGTAATTTAGGTACAAAATTGTTATTTTCTACTACTTGTCATCCACAAACTGATGGACAAACCGAAGTCGTTAATCGGATTATGATTCAATTGTTGCGTACTATTGTTAATAAAAATTTGAAAAGGTGGAAAGAATGCTTACCTTTCGTTGAGTTTGCATACAATGGAGCTATACTTTCCACCATTTGAAATTGTTTATAGTTTTAATCCACTCACACCATTGGATTTAATTCCTTTACTTGTGAATGAAAGTGGAAGTTTAGATGGGAAAAAGAAGGTCGAGATGGTAAAGTTACTCCATGAGAAGGTTAGATTGTAAATTGAAAACAAAAACAAGCATTATGTGTCACGAGCTAACAACGACCAGATGAGCGTTTTCTTTGAACCCGGTGATTCGGTTTGTGTACATTTGAGGAATGAGCGCTTTCCAAAGCAAAGGAAATCGAAGTTGCAGCAACGGGGAGATGGACCATTTCAAGTTCTCGAAAAAATCAATGACAATGCATATAAGCTGGATCTTCCCGGTGAGTATAATATTTTGGCTACTTTTAATGTATCTAATCTCTCTCTCTCTTTCATGCAAGTACAGATTTGAGGATGAATCCTTTTGAAGAGGGAGGGGATGATTTGAACACGAAGCCGAGTGCATCAACATCAGGCCCGAGAAAGGATCCATTGATTATCGAGGGAGGTCCGATGACATCATCGAGAGCAAAGTGGGTGATAGAGGTGATGAAATTGCTTGCTCAAGCTATGGTGGACAAAATGTCGAAGTTAACAAGCTAAAGAACAAGTTTCATGTTGGGCTCGGAAGAAAAAACCTAATGGATCAACTCCGTTCAAGCAGCTAACGAGTAGCATGGGCGAACAAACAGTGTGGATGAAAACGTGCATAACTTTCATCTTGGGTGTCAGATTTTCGTCCATGAATACATTCTGAGAACGGCTCGAAATTATGCACAACAAAAAAGAGGATTCAGAATTAAAGCTATGCAACCGCATAACTTACAACACCATGCGACCGCATGGAGTCATGTAAGGAATTCCAGGCCGCATTTTAGATAAACCATGCGACCGTATTCAATTCTACCATGTGGTCACATTGGCCAAAAGTGAGGCGATATTTTTCCTTTTTCGTGGAATTACTTATTGCAATAGAATTATACTGTTACCATATTTTTGTAATCTTGGGAACATTATGCATGATTTTAGCTTGATTTTAGGGCTAGTGTAAATAGAATTTTCATTCTTCAATGAAGAGAACACATTATTGAGAATTATTTTGCGAGGCAAATTTGCTTTCAATCCATTGTTCTTCGTTGAATAATTTGCAAACTTATCAAGAATTATTCTTGTGGCGTTCAAATTAAACGGGTGACATTCTCAAATATTCAATCAAAAAGGTCAACATTCGTTTATGTTTTGTTGATTATTTTGATTCGTTATTTTCAAATCAAATCCTAAACTTTGATTATTCTAGCTTTCTTGGGTTCGATTTTAATCTAATCATGGGTTTGTTAGCTCTTCACTACATGGGTTCACATCAGGTCCTCTAATATTCTTTTTTTAAAAGGTCATTAACCTTTAATTCCTTCCAAAAATTCCATGTATAAGCCCAATGCTAAGAGCATACAGTAGACAAATCGGTTTTCGAAAAATACCTCTGCACCTTTCAATGATCGAATGTCTTCTATCCTTGGAAGAGACTACTTATTCTTGATGTTCAAGCCCCTGTAGTGAATACAAATCCTCATTTATCTGTCATTCTTTCTTGTTAAAAATAAAGTTAGTCCCTAAATTTAGTGTGCACGAAGTTTTTCTTAACAATATAGTTTCAAATTTACTTCTAAGAACACTTAACACCCTAAACAATCATTCAAATTCAAAAATTTAGGGGGTAAACTCATAATGTATTACCCTAAAATAAATTAAAATTTTGTGGATTAATTCATCGAATAAGGCCTGCAAATAAATTCCTTAAGTGAACAAAACAGTTTTACCAGCACCGTCATCTTTTGCTGAAACACACAAAACTAACTCTAAGGTCATCCAGTCGACATGCTTACAAATCTCAGATTCTCAGATGTAGAATGTTCATCAGACTTTCTATTCAAGTTGGTTTCATCCTAAAATTCAAAACATACATCCTAGGATTACTATTCAAAGTCATACCTATGTACTGAAATTCATTAGACAATTACACTGCTTTATTTTACGGACAGTAATCACATCATTTGACCTCAAATAAATCAATTTCGTGTCTCCAAAATCTCAGAAGTGTGTCCATACTTCATTACTTTCACCATCACGCCGTATCTTTTAAATTAACAAAATAAAATCTTCAATGAACTAGCTTTACATTAACTCTTCCAATATATTCGTCCTAATGAAAGGAAAGAATCTCATAAAATTTTCATACTCGACCACTGAATGATGATCTCATTTTGGTCTCTCAATATCGCCATACAAATCGGTTGACCTTGCTCATAGTAAGTCTATTCTAAATTCTAATTAGAGTGCGCGTTTGATGTCTCGTACCCATACATCAATATCTATTACAGGCTACATGGATATGCCCTAAATGCTGGACTATATTCTAATCAAGGTCTACAATGAATTATTCATAGATTCGTCTCGTTGCTACCGGAATGCATAGATATCCTTGGTATGATTCCATATTTGCAATATCATTTATGAAAGTCTAGTAAGATTACTGATATTTTTTTTCTTAATCATAAATTTGATGTGTGACCTAAAATCTTAATTGTGTTGGTCTCACATAAACATTTCTAGATGAAAAAATCCACACTACGTGCTCAAACACATACTTTTAACATAACATGAATTTTTTCATTACTTAATATTAGATACAATCATAACTTCCAAACAGAATCGATATAGTATCTGAAACATAAAAGAAATTAATCCAAATTTTCATTTTACCTCACGGTTGGCGTGGTGTGAGATGAAAACAGTGTTGAATCATAAGTTAGTATAAATTTTGACTGAACATAAAAGTTTTGAAAATCTAAAACAAAAATATTTTCACGCAAGTCTACAGAAAAGTAAAACCGTGCTCTCATACCAAACTGTAATGCCCTGAGCTCTAGGAACTCGTGTCATCACTAAGATCTTAAATTTGCAAAACTCTACCTAGATTGTTCATAAAAATGTGAATATTAACTTAGACTAGAAGCATTAAGGCTTCACAGAATCCATTGCAAAACTAAAGAAATTTTCTTTCCAAAAAAATCTTGTTTTTCAGCTTGTACNACTAAATGAAATCCAAAAATTACAAAATTTAACTGTAGGCATCTTACACATAAGAGAATTATAGGTTAAAATTTCATATGCAAATTCAATCAATAGATGGGTCAGAATTAGTTTCAAAATTGAATCTATTTGTTCTCGGGGTACATTCTCACAGCCCTCGGGCAAACGTCCATATGAATACCTTCTCTAACTAGAATCACCTCAAAGTAGTTAAACACAACACATTGAAATTAGCTATGAATGAGATTAAACCATCTAAACCATTTCACTTGCTTTAATAAAAATGTTTTGGTATGATAATTAGGAATAACAAATACAACTGAAAAACGCAAGTTCGACCCTAACAACCTAGAGGGAGGTGAATAGGTGTAATATGCGGAATTAAGAAATTATTAACCAATTAGAAACAAGTCACCAATTAATTATCTCTAAATGATTAATCATGCACGTCAGTTTAACCCTAAGTTTAAATACCGCAAATCATACATTCAATATATATATAAAGCAGTAAATGAACAATGGTATGATCACGGAGAAACCCAACTAAGAAAAACTTCAGGCACTTTGCCAGTCAATCTACTATAAACGATTCTTTACTTACAATCTACCAAACTAGACGATTACATGTACTATCTGATCTCTTAACCACAATTCTGACAGCTCTCCTAAATTTTGTGCTCCCCTACACCAATTTCAACTACAATAACAAACGCTTTTCTAGAACTCCACTATTCTGCAGCAGCCCCTAACTTGGTGGAATCTCCTATCTCATATGAATCACGAAGAACAACTCGTTCTTCACAGATTGGAACTCCAGTCGTCTTCCTTGATTTTCAGCACCTTTGACAGATATATAGGAAGAATGGTTTTTGGTATTTGAATTTGGATCTAATGTTTTTCTCACTGCCAAGAACGAATCTCAAAGAAACACGAAGGCTGAAACCTTTGAAGATGAAAGAATATTGACAGCGCAGTGTTTGCTTATTGTTTAACCTTCATAAATCTCGTTATGTGACTTTAGAATATTTATAGGCAAGGTAGAAAAAAGAAGAGCAGGGAAAAAAGCCTTTAAAACGTGAAATAAAATATTCCCGTATGATACTATTGCTCGAGCGAGAAGCCGCAATAGTCGAGCGACAGTTTGTCGCTCGAGCGAAGGAGGGACGACGGGTCTAGCGACGATGTTTCAGCTTTTGTAGCTCGAGCCAACGCTTGACGACAATCTAACAAAAATTCACGTCGTTTTTCTCCTTGTTCCAAACTCGAAACGCTAGACCTATTTAACTAACTTTTAGCCAAATTGCACATTATTCCTTGAACTTTTATACTCTATCAATTTAAGTTCTTTTGTTCACCGAATTTGCCAATTACAAAATTAACTAAAACCTTACAGACTCCCCCTTTGGCATTATGTGACAAAACACTAATCTATGTTGAGGCAGTAATAAAATAAAAGTTACAGACTCAAAACAATGACAACCTAAACTACAGATTG